>LZPO01044596.1:106224-119390 GCA_001675575.1 Neotoma lepida | reverse complement strand
GATGCTAACACCCAGGCCATCCTGGAAGCATCTCTCTCTGTGCTTAACCATACCAACCCCTCCCTTGTGGAGAATTGCTGGCTTTGCCTTTGCTCAGGACCACCCCGACCTTTGGCCCTAATCACTAATGTCTCTTATTCTAGCTTTATATTCTTTAATATTTCTCATCATCATCACAACCCTCCAATGGGCTGTTCCCCCACCCCACCTATAAAGGTACAAACCCTTCATGCTTTACCTACCAACTCTTGCCTCTGGGCTCCCCCCAACAATAGATAACAGTACAAATGTTCTTGATGCAGGCCAGATCTCTTCCTTTCTGTGTGGCAATAATGTGGTCCCCACCACATAGAAGTATGCCCAACCCTGGTCATGGTGTGGGTATGTGGAAGAGGGATGGCTTTTAATTTTCTTCCTAGCTCTTGGACAGCCCTTGTGTCCCCGCCCTGTTGATCCCTGATGTAGATGTTATTCCTGGTAAGGATGCCCTTTCAGTACCCACCTTCGACTACATAGGGGGTAGGTCCAAGAGGGCCATTCACGTAATTCCTCTCCTTATGGGATTAGGAGTTACTGCAGGAGTTGCCACCAGGACCACAGGGATAGGCCTCTCCTTCCATTTGTATAAAAAGTTATCCCTCCAGCTGATTGATGATGTAAAAGCCATTTCCAGCACCATTCTTGACCTGCAGAGTCAGTTAGATTCTCTGGCTGAAGTAGTCCTCCAAAATAGGAGAGGGTTAGATCTGCTAATTGTGGAAAAGGGGGGTCTTTGTTTGTTTTTACAGGAAAAAATGCTGCTTCTATGCTAATAAGTCAGGGATTGTCCAAGATAAGATAAAGAGGCTCCAGGAAGACCTGGAAAAGAGACGGAGAGACCTTCAAGACAACCCCCTGTGGACAGGCCTCCACAGGCTTTACCCTACTTCCTTCCCCTCCTTGGACCCTTCCTTCTCCTAATTCTCCTCCTTACCGTTGGGCCTTGTGTGTTCAAGAAGATCACACAATTTATCCACCAAAGGTTAGAGGTGATTAAGGTAAATCAGGTCGAGGTATGCTACCAAAGACTAGCCACTCAGGAGTCTGGTCCCACCCATGACAGGGATTCCTCCTATGAGCACCCTTCTTCTGCTCTCCACTTGACCAATGACGAGTAAGTTCTCAGATGGGCTGAGACAACCTAAGTCAGGTCGTGGAGCGACCCATCCCCCTCCTACCTACGATACATAGTACTCAATGACAGGTAAAGATCCCCAGTGGGGGACAACCTAAGACAGGGGCCATGTCTTATAAAAAATAAAAGGGGCAGATGTTGGGCCTCATAAGGCCCAGGCGTGAGGCCCAGTGTAACTTCCTGAGCCTGACTCACGTTTGGTGACCTGTCTCTGGACCACGACTCCCACCTAGGAGTGACTCAGCACAACCTGACCACCAAGACCACCCCTATCTAGCTACCGCTATTATGGAGAACTCTCATTGGCCCTCTACCCTTACCCCATCCCACATCACCCCAAGACCCCTTCCCCTTCACCCTACCCTTTATAAGCCATGCCTGATTTAATAAAAATGAGTTCCTGCTTCGACAGACTCCCGGTCCAGTGTGTTTAACCTTGGGGGATTGGGGGCTGGGCCACGACATTCACCATCCCACTCAGCCCAGAGAGAGACCAGCTGGACTGGTTCTGCCTACACCCAGAGTACCGGTGGCGATAGATACTGGCAGCACATGACCTAAAGAACTCCAGTAGGGGCAAAGTGCAGTGATAGTATTGAAATCTCAATTCCTCTGTGCCTCCTCCCCGACTCAGAGTGAAAGCAGAGGGTCCCCAGCACAAAGGCTACAGCCTTGTCAATTCCTGACTCTCTCAAACTAACCATCATGAATCCTTGATGTAGGTCAGCCCTTTAGGAACCCAGAGAAGCAAGATAGGCCTATTGCTTCCTAGGAGCTCCCAGTTCTTGAACCCTAGCGCTGGAAGTCTCAAGGCTATCATATCCAGAAAGTTCCATAGTCCCTTCCCTTAACTCACTGCATCTTCCCCAAGACTATTTATTTCTCCATGTTTTCCAGGGAGGCCTACGGCCAGCTTCCTTCTGCCTCACTCTGGTCTCTCCGCCATGTCCATTCTCTCTCCCAAGTAGACTCCTCAATCTTGACAACATGTCTATACACGAACCTTATAGGCACTGGGCACTTGGTGTTGCTACAGTGCTAGTGACATCACAGTGGATTCCAAGAGCTCTCCAGGATATAATTGAATGTCCAGCAAAGGGACTGCTGATGCCATAGGGCACAATTTTTGCCTCCTTGCTAATTAGTTCTCCCTGAATTGACCAAAAGCTGAGGTTTCCTTTCCAGGAGTCTCTCCTGTGTCACAGGGGAAGGCATTCAACCCCTTCCTCACAAAGCTAGAGATTTCTCTCTGCTTCATTAGAGGCTTTTCACTACTTCACCAATGGGGAGTTGAATGCTCAATTTATAAGCACTGCCCAAGAATGGTCCTTCCCTCCTTAACATCCATACCTAATAATATGAGAAATAAAGCATGCCAAGAAATTAGATCAGGATAAAATGGAGAAAGAGTGTTGAGTCCTCTGAAGTGAACATGCACCTGGGAAAAGCTAAGGTTAAGGGAAGGTGGCCATTGGGAATTTATAAGTGAGCTGAGATTGTTATGAGACCCACACTGCTCAGGATTTCCTCTTCACATGTCTGTTGTATTAGTCAGGATTCTCTACAGTAACAGAAATTATAAAATGAATCTATCTATTGAAAGGGGATTTGTTAGAATGGCTTACAGGCTGTGCTCTACTAATCCAAGAATGGCTGGCTATGAATGGAATTTTGACAAATCAAGTAGTACCTCCTTACACAGGATGGATATGTCAGCTGTAATATTAAAGAAGTAGACTCTAATGCCAGTGAAGGAATGGATGTACTGACATGTGAGAGCAATCAGAGAAACAGTATAAGATTCCTCCTTTCATGTCCTTATATAGGCTTCCAGCAGAAAGAGTGGTCCAGATTACATCTGGAGTAAAGATCTGAATTAATGGTGTGACTTCCTATCTCAAAGATCCAAACTAAAGTAGTTCTTCCTACTTTAAATTAAGTGGAAATGGCCAACAAATGTGCCCTCTGTCTTGGGGTTTTAGTTAACCCCAGATGTAGTCATGTTGACAAGAATAGCCATCAAAGTCTTAATTTCATCTACTAATATTCTTGAGCAAATGGCTCCATTACAGATTGAAAGTAAGGAGTGGCCATAATCAACAGGTACATGGGAATCAGCTGTAGATCTCATGGTCATGATGATTTCTAGTGACCTTTTTATTGCCATGGATGGCTAAAATAGGATGACATACCAGTCTTTGGTTTCTTGAGCAATAGGGGAGCAACTAGAAATGCAGTAACTTAAGAATCTGGTCTTTCTCTATAATTGAAGATTTGAAATTCAAATAATTATGTTGTCTGGCAGTAACTGTGGTGGAAAAGGGTCCATAGGCAGAAAATATGTACTCTTTGAACAAAAGCCTAAAATAGCAAGTACACTGAACCTGTCAGCAAGAGTGGAGTGTCTTGGGCTATGTGAATTTTGACTTAAACTCCTCCAGACCATATATTGCTTACTCCATCCATTCTGTGATGGGAAAAAAACTCTTTCCCAAAATGGGAGGAACTGGGATGACTTCTGTATGGTCTTCATTGTAAATAAATCTAGAAGCATCCTACTACTTTCAATGCAAAAAGGGTTTATTAGGATTTGAAGTTTCTCTGAGGGTCAGAGAAGCAGGATTTGTGGTAGGAATCAAATCATACTCTAGAGCCAAATCATACTCCAGAGATGACACTACTGACACTACCATGATGAGCATAGGCACTGCAGTGTGTGTCACCAAGAATACTGGCCTTAGACAATGTGCTTTGTACCGCTTCAGAAATTTGCAACATCTATGGCTCTGAAATTGGGACACAGACTTCCCCAAATTATCAACAGATTGGACTCCTTCATTTCTTTAGGTCATAAGAGTTGCCATGGAAATGGTGTCTCTTCACAGCAATAGAAACCCTAACTAAGAAACTAGGTAAGTGAACAGGAACTACAGAAGCAAGCATCACCAACAGAATACAAGAGATGGAAGACAGACTCTCAGGATAGACGATACAATGGAAGAAATTCATAAATCAGTCAAAGAGAATTTTAAATCTAAAAGTTCCAGGAGATCTGGGACACTATGAAAAGATCAAACCTGAGAATAATAGAAATAGAAAAACGAGAAGATTTCCAGCTCAAAGTCCCAGAAAATATTTTTCAACAAAATCATAGAAAATTTTCCTAACCTAAAGAAGATGCTTATCAAGATATAAGAAGTTTACAGAACACCAAAAAGATTGCACCAGAAAAGAAAGCCACCCCTGCAACATAATAATCAAAACCCTAAATATACAGAACAACAACAAAAAAGGATATTAAAAGCTGCAAGGGGAAAAGGTCAAGAAACATATAAACACAGAGCTATTAGAATTACACCCAACTTCTCAGTGGAGACTCCATAAAGAAGAATTTCCCGGAGAAATGTCCTGCAAGCTCTAAGAGGCCACAGATACCAGCTCAGACTACTATTTCCAGCAAAACTTTTAATAACAATAGATGCAGAAAACAAAATATTTCATGACAATGTCATTTTTAAACATTAGCTATCTACAAATCCACCCATACAGAAGGTACTAGAAAAGTTGCACCAGCAAAACCAAAAGGAGAGAAATGCACACACATACACACACACACACACACACACACACACACACACACACACACACACACACACACACACACACACACACCACATTAAACCACCACCACTACCATTAAAATAACAGTAATTAACAATCATTGGTAATTAATATCTCTCAATATCAATGGACTCAATTCCCTAATTAAAAAAAAGACACAGGCTAACAGAATGGATGTGAAAAGAGGATTCATCCTTCTGCTGTTTAAGAAACACACCTCAACATTAAAGACAGACATTAACTCAGATTAAAGTGTTTGGAAAAGATTTTCCAAGCAAATCAACCAATGAAGCAAGCTAGTATGACCATCCTAATATTTAACAAACTAGTCTTCCAATCAAAATTAATCAACAGAGGTGGGGAAGGACACTTCATACTCATGAAAGGAAAAACCCATGAAGATGACATCTCAATTCTGAACCTCTGTACTCCAAATTATGCTTACCATGCTATTTTCATTTCTACTGCTTCTCCCCAACTACATACTCCCTTTCTGGCTTCTGTGGTTACTCCAAGTTATATATTTCCATCTGAAGATTTGGAGTTAGGAGCCTCTACAATTCCCACTGGAGTTAGGAGTTCAGTGGCAGAACATGTGGCATTTGTCACATCAGTCAACTCATTTTAAATAATCCTTTCTAGTTCCATCAATCTGCCTGCAAAGTTTATGATGCCATTTTTCTCTACATTGAAGAATATTCCATAATGTATAGGGGCCACATTTTCATTATCCGTTCATCAGTTGAAGAACATTTAGTTGTTTCCATTTCCTAGTTACTGTGAATAGAGCAGCAATGATCATAGCTGAGCAGGGGTAGGATGTAGAGTTCTTTGGACATAATCAAGAAGTGGCATAGCTGGGTCATGTGGTAGACTTCTCTTTAGTGTTTGGAAGATTCTCCACACCTGTTTCCAGAGTAACTGCACCAGTTTACATTCTCTCAAGAGTGAATATGGGTTCCTACCCCCATACCACCTCCCCAGCCCTTGTTGTCAGGTGTTTTATTAATTTTAGATACTCTAACTGGGGTGAGAGGAAATCCCAAAGTTATTTCCCTAATGCTAAAGATGATGAACAACTTCGAGATATTTCTTGGCCATGTTTATTTCTTCTGAGATCTCCATCTAGACATTCTTGTCTTCTGACCATCTGCATTTTCTTCACCAGGAAGTGATGGAGTGGAAAGGGCTGGTTTAGTGAGGCCTGTGGAGATGGCCTGAAGTCACTTTGTGGGTGGTGTCAGTCCACTAGGGGGCACTGCAGGGTTCCTAGAAATTACTTTTTCTTAAGTTGCTTCGAGTTTGAAGAGCTGAGAAGAGACATAAGGCAATTAACCCACAAAGCTAGGAGTAAGGATGATGGTGTGGAGTTCACCGGATCTTTAGCTCTCAATTATTCTACATAAAAGCACAGATAACTAGAGCCTGTTCACTGGATCTTATTATGTAGTTATAAATATATTTTAAAAATAATTCTCTGAACAGATGTAAGCAAAATAGAATCTCACTAGGCATTATTAGGATTTGGACACTCAAGAGAAAACATCTCCACTATTTCTTTTTTTTTTTAGTTTTATTTTGAAAATTTCCCAAATTCAAAACACTAGAAATTATTACAGTACTCTTTATATAATATATAATATATATGTGATATCTATCTATCTACCTATTCTCTAAACTACATAGAAAAGGAATAACTACTTAAGAAGAAAACTGGGAAATATAAGGTATAAAAAAATAGAAGGAAGAGGGCCTCTCTGAACTTGAGCAGGCATTCACAGCCTGGTTGGAATCAGCTGTGTTTTCCTGCACAGCTGTGGGAAAGAGCTGGGCAGAAGGCAAAAGATGGAAAATAAATCATGGTGAAAACACAGGCATGCTTCATTTTTCTCATAACCAATAAAATTGTCCTTGGGAACATTTTTCTATGCATATGATGATCTGATAATTTCAAGAAATTCTTTTTATCCCTTACAGTGCATTGCATGCTGATTTGGCCAGCACAGAATGAACCCAATGGTGTTTTTGTATCATGTTGTTTAGTTTGTTGTTTTTTTCTTTTTCTTTTTTGGTCTTATTGGTGTTTTGTCTATATTTTATTTGGGTCGTGTGGTAGATTTATCTTTAGTTTTTTATAGATTATCCATACCAAATTCCAGAGTAACTGTACCAGTTTTCATTCCCCCCAACACCCCCCACCAGCATTTGTTGTCAGTTGTTTTATTGATTTTAGATATTCTAACTGAAGTGAGATGAAATCTGAAAGTTGCTTCAATTTGCATTTTCCTAATTGCTAAGGATGAACAATTTTGAGATATTTCTTGGCCATTTTTATTTCTTCTTTTGAGAACTCTATCTAGACAGACTTGTCTTCTGACCATCTGCATTTTCTTCACCAGGAAGTGATGGAATGTAAAGAACTGGTTTAGTGAGGCCTGTGGAGATGGTCTGAAGTCACTTTTGTTGGTGCTGTCAGTCCACTAGGGGGCACTGCAGGGTTCCTAGAAATTACTTTTTTTTAAGTTGCCCAGAGGTTTGAAGAGCTGAGAAGAGACATAAGGCAATCAACCCACAAAGCTAGGAGTAGGGGTCACTGTGTGGAGTTCACCGGATCTTTAGCTCTCAATTATTCTATATAAAACCACAGATAATTAGAGCCTGTTCACTGGATCCCATGTGTTTATAAATCTATTTTAAGAACAATTCTGTGAACAGATGTAAGCAAAAGAGAATCTTACTGAGCGTTATGAGGATGGACACTCAAGAGAAATCATCTCCACTGCTCTTTTTTAGTTTTTTTTTGTCTAAAATTCCCCAAATTAAAAAAACTAGAAATTATTCCAATTCCCTTTCTATCATATATAATATATATGTGGTATCTATCTATCTACCTATCATCTATCTACCTATCATCTATCTATCTATCTATCTATCTATCTATCTATCTATCTATCTATCTATCTATATTTTAAATCAGAAAGAAAAATAATAACTACTTAGAAAGAAAAATGAGAAATACAAGGTATGAAAAAGTAGAAGGGAGTGGATCTCACTGAACTTGAGCAAGCATTCACAGCCTGGTTAGAATCAGCTGTGTTTTCCTGCACAGCTGTGGGAAAGAGCTGGGCAGAAGGCAAGAGACAGAAAATAAATCATGATGAACACATGGCATGCCTCGTTTTTCTTATAACCAATAAAACTCTCCTTGGGAACATTTTCTATGCACATGATAATCTGATAATTTCAAGAAATACTTTTTTATTCCTTATAGTGCGTTGATGCTGATTTGTCCCATTGTGTGATTTAAGATGCCAGGATTTTCTCATTGAGTATATGAACTACACTGAAGGGTGGTCCTATACACAGCAGTAGATAGCCACACAGAATGAACCCAATTTTGTTTTTGTATCATATTGCTTAGTTTGTTTTTTATTTTCTTTTTTTGGTCTTTTGTCTATATTTGATGCTTACCTGTCTTGTGTTTAAAGGGTTTTGTGTGTGTGTGTGTGTGTCTTCTTTGTTATTATTATTTAATTCTTGTTTGCTTGCTTGCCTGTCTGTTTCCTTTCTAAAGAGAGAGAGAGAGAAAAAAAAGGGCATGCTGTTGGGTGAATGAAGGGGTAGAAAGATCTGGGAGGAGTTGGGAGATGGGAGACCATAATCACAATATATTGTATGAAATTCTTTTCTTTAAAAAAAGGTCAAAAAAATCTCACTAGGATTCATCAAGGCTCTTCTAACCCACTGGAGCCATTAGTTTTCTCACCAGTATTCTGCATTTATGAGTTCCCCATCCTCACACATATCCCTCCAAACTCCCCTTATGAGCAGTGTAACATTAGAAATATAGTGTCCTGGGCTCTAAGTGATTGTCCTTCACAGTTGTGGAGCAATTGCTATGCAAAGTCATCTGGAGGAGGTGGGTGGGGTTTCTTGTTCAGATGAAAGAGGAAGTTCAGTGATTGGAGAGAACCTGTTGTGTGTAAGCAAAAGTGTGTCTGGGCACAAGACGACACCCTCAGAGCTGGAGAAAAGATACACCAGCAATTGAACAGGAGTTATGGAGAGGAAACTGGGAGCTGTGCTGTGGATTCTATGGGTGCAGATTTGCTGTGAGTTGTGCTCACCTAAGTTGCTTTAGGGATTCTCCAGAAATGTCAGTGGTGGAGGGGGAATGAGCCAGCACAAAGCTCCTGTGCAGTCATCCTCATGGTGTCTCCTGGGATATTANACAGGTGTGTGTGAAAACACTTCACTGATTCTGGATTGTTTTTGTTTCCAAACAGGGGTGAGAGGAGTTGAGGTGGAGCAGAGTCCTTCAGCCCTGAGTCTCCATGAGGGAACCAGTTCTGNCCTGACATGCAATTTTTCTATCACTGTGACATACATGCAGTGGTTCCAACAGAATCCCAGGGGCAGTCTCATCAATCTTTTTTACCTGNCTCCAGGAACAAAGGAGAATGGGAGGTTAAAGTCAACATTCAACTCCAAGGAGCGCTACAGTACCCTGTACATCAGGGATGCCCAGCTGGAGGACTCAGGCACCTACCTCTGTGCTGNTGATGCACAGTGCTCCCAGCAAGTCTGCAGCCTGGCCCCAAACTGTAGCTGTTTGTGCAGCTACAGCCCTGACAAAGGGAGACTCTGCAGGAGGCTTTGCACAGCTGTGGCTTTATCAGATCTCCACCAATTACTAAGAAGGTGTGAGGAAACACAAAATTACCACAGCGGAAATTCACACTTAAATTCAGATTGACATGACACTGACCTGAAGAAGCTTAAATGTTCAGAAACCTCAGCCTGCATAACTAAAATGTACACTTTATTTTATCAAATGCTTGTGCTAATGTCATGAAATATAAACCTCTCTTACACACTCCAGGATTATTTGGATCATTTCTCAAAATTGAAAGCTTAGAGCAACTCTTTCCATCCTTTGTTTACAGAGCATGGGACAAACACTTCCAGTTAATCTGCTCAATATGAAGTTGATAAAAGAATTAAATGGGAAGATGTAATAGATTAAGTTGTAGAAAGGCAAGATAAACAAATCTTATTATTAAATCAAGATATCATTTCTACAATGCTTTGATATTTTTAAAAATACAATGCATTTAATTATGCAATATAAAACAAATATTTCCCATAAAAATGATCAAAGCCAAATGATAAATGATAAACTAGAGATATATATTTGCAATTTATATCACAATACTTTCAGCCATTGATCCTATAAAATATTTACACATCTGCAATATAATATATATGCATAACTTCTCATTAAAACATTGCTTTCAAAAGTAAAAGTGGAACTCTCCTAAAGATCACACAATTGGGGACTAATTCATTATATAATAATTTAATAGGATCCAAACAACTGTTCTTTCCCAAGGGTTGGCAGACTATATTCCACTGTTGAAAAGTGCTGGCCTGCCATTTGTCTCTGTAAGGAACTGGAAAGCAGCCATGCTCCTTCACTCATGAAGTCCATTGTGTTTTCACATTGAAACAGCAGCTGAGTGGTTACAACAGCGACTGGATTGACTAAAGCATTTACTTTCTAGAGCTTCACAAATTCACTGACCCCTTGTGATCCATTCACCTTCATCCCCATTGCAACTACATTTCTATAATACATAGATTATCTGAGTTTCCCAGATATTAAGTAATTCCTATTGCCAGTAAGATTTATATGAGCATGGCTGGAAGTGGGGACACTAGAAGTGACAGCTTCTACGGTAGAAATTATTGATAGGGTGGAATTCTACTAGGTCTGTCTTTATATGCCACGTGGCCTTTTTCCTTTGCAGCTTTTAATATTCTTTTCTTGTTCTGTGTGTTTAGTGTTTTGATTATTATATGTCAAAGAAACTTTCTTTTTGGGTCAGTCTATTTGTTCTGTAAGCTTCTTGTATAGACATGTCCTTATCTCCACACTTATTTAACTCCACACCTTCCTTTTCTCTTTTTAGAAAACAAAGAAGTAAGAAACAACAACAACAAAAACAAACAAGAATAGAACAAACAAAACAAACAACAGAAAAAAAACAGATAAAAGCATGAAAAGCTCATATACATGCAAAGACATATGCACACACACAAAATATAAAACCACAAAATTGGAAATGATAATATATAAACAAATGACAAATATGATGGATAATGACCTAGACAAAGAATTAAAAGGCTCCCCAAAACAATCAAACAAAAAATAAAATTGAGTTCATTTGAATTGGCCATCTGCTGCTGGGCATGAAGCCTGCTCTTAAGTGTGGTTTGTATACCTAGTGAAGTGCTGTTTGAGAAAATTAAATTTTCCCTTGTGAGCAGTTTTCAATTGGAGATAGCTCCTTGGTTAGGGATGGGGAATGATGTCCACTTCCCCCTTTCAGCATTGGAACCCCATCTGTATTGAACCTGTGTGGGCCCTTTGCATGTTGCAACCCTCTCTATAAGTTCATGTGTGAGCCAGTCTTATTGTGTCTGTAGAGCATTATTTCCTTAGTGTCTTCTATCCCCACTGGTTCTTATAATCTCTCTGTTTCCTCTTCTACAAAATTCCCAGAACCCTGAGGAGAGAAGTTTAATGGAGACATTCCATTTAGAACTGGGTGTTCCAAGATCTCTCATTCTCTGCATATTTTCCAGCTGTGGAGTTGTGGATCTATGTGTTTGTTCCCATCTACTGCAAGTAGAAGCTTCCCTGATGACACCTCAATAAGACATTTGATCTATGAGTATAGAAGGAAGTCAGTAGAAGTCATTGTATTGCTACCTACAAAGACAATCATTTTTCTCTTAGGTCCATAGCCTATCTAGTTTCAGGTTCTTGGCCACTGGAGCAGTATCAGGCATAGGTTCCATCTCATGGAGTGGGCCTTAAGTCCATTCAAAATGTGGTTGGTGCTCCAATATCACTTTGTCATTATCACATCAGTGTATCATGTTTGGATGTCACCATTGTAAAACAAAGGATTTATAGCTGGGTGGTTGTTTACCATTCTCCTCTGGTAGCACTCAAAGTATCTTCCTGAACTACGAACACTAGTCCATAAGAGTAAAAGCTCTGTTTAGGAAACAGCTCGACTTCTCCTGTTCAATAAGATTTGTAGGTATTGTGTACAACAATAGAACCTTACCATCAGTTTGTGGAGAGCAACCAATAGCCTTGGCAATAGCCTGAGTTGTTTAATATTTCCCTTTGAAATATTCAGGGTCCCCTTTGGCCAACAACTCAGAAGACACCTATTCTTGGCACCAGAGGTTTCACTTATTGGTAGGAAATGTCTAGTTGGTGCTTTGTTTCCCTGTTATTTGGTGATTTCATTGATTTATATAATATATATAAGTATCATATTAATGTTATATATATGTATCATATTAAGAATATACCTATGTATCTATATTAAGAAGCTTCTACAGTAGTAGGTTTCCATATGACCTCTCAGATGAGGCTTAGTTTGTGCTTTTTGTCTCCCCATATCCCCTGCCTTGTTCTCTATTCACTCCTCCTTTCTATTTAATCCTCCTTTTGCACCCCTCCAACCCTGCCTCTTTTGCTATATATTATATTTTTTCCCATCCAGGAAGCCCTTCCCTCTCTCCTACTCTCCAACTCTATCCCTAACTTCTGCAGGTATACAGATTGTGGCAAGTCTATCGAAGGCATAAAAGCTGATATCCACATGTCAAAGAATACATACTATATTTACCTTTGGGGGTTGGGGTTACCTCACTCAGGGTTATTTTTTTTCTAGCTCCATCAGTTTACCTGTGAATTCCATTACTTAATAGCTGAGTAATATTTCATCATGGAAATATCCCACATTTTCATTATCTATCCATCTTTTGATGGACGTCTAAGCTTTTTCCAATTTCTGGCTATTATAAATAGAACTGCAATGAATATTGATGAGCAAGTGTCTCTGTAATAGGGTATAGAGTCCTATGAGCATATGCCCAAATGTGTTATAGCTCGATCTTGAGGTAGATATATTCCCATCTTCCTGAAGAACCACCACACTTTTTTCCATAGTGGCTCTTAAAGTTTGCACTCTCATGTGCAATGGATGAGTGTTCCCCTTCAACTACATCCTCACCAGTATACGGTATCAATTGTTTTATTGATTTTGGCCATTCCGACAGGTGCAAGATAAAATTTCATAGTGGTTTTAATTTGCATTTTCTTGATGACTAATGATTTAAACTTTTTTTTCTTATTTTATTTTTTTTTAATTAAAAGATTTTCTTATTTTACATACCAACCACAGAACCCCCTCTCCTCCCTGCTCCCTCCTCCCACCCCCCAGCCTTGCCCCTCAACAAACCCACCCCCAAACCCACCTCCTCCCACACAAGGTCTCCCATGCAG
>LZPO01044596.1:86510-99619 GCA_001675575.1 Neotoma lepida | reverse complement strand
GGGTGATGGTGCAGGGGCACAGGGCTGTGGCCCTGGACCCAGAGCCAAGAGGCTGGGGTGTTCCACTAAGGGGTTACTCACCTCTTGGTCCCAATCAGCACTAGCCCGCTCTGTCTCCCAGGAGAGTGGAGTTTGCGGGAGGCGGGGTTTCAGGGTTACAGGATTTGGTGGGGGGATGGTGTTGACTAAGCTGTCTGCAGGAGACTTGCCTACTGGCATGAAACTGGGACTGCAATGGGTGGTGGTGCGGGGGCACAGGGCTGAGGCCCTGGGCCCAGAACCAAGAGGCTGGGGTGTTCCGCTAAGGGGATACTCACCTCTTGGTCTCAATCAAAGTGGTAGGCTCTGTCTCCCAGTGATTTAAATTTTTAAATGTTTCTCAGCCACTTGTGTTTCATCTTTTGAGAACTCTCTGTTTAGACCTGTACCTATTTCTTAAATTGTGTTATTTCTTTTCTTGATGTTTCGTCTTTTTAGTTTTTCATATATTTTATGTATCAGTCCTATATCAAATGTTTAATTGGTAATGATACTTTCCTTTAGTATAACTTGTCACTTTGTTCAAATGATGGTGTCCTTTGCCCATACATAAGCTTTTCAGTTCCATGAAATTCCACTTATCAATTATTGTTTTAATGACTTGGTGTGGGATATTTGTACACTGTGTTAAGATGTATTGCTGTGATTTGTATAGTAAAAAGCTGAACAGTCAGTAGATAAGAAGGGGAACATACCCATAACTTCCGGGCAGAGAGTGAACCCCTGGAAGAAGAAAGACGGAGTCACCAGCCAGAGGTGGAAGAAGCAGGATGGGCAGCATGGAGATGAGGTAAGGAGCCTCATGGAAGAATGTAGATTAAAAAATATGGGTTAATTTAAATTATAAGAGTTAGGAACAAGCCTAAGCTAAGGCCAAGCTTCCATAATGAATAAGTCTCTGTGTCATTATTTGTGAGCTGGCTGGCCCAATAAGAAAGCACTAAAACAGTGACTGTACTATTAGTGTCCTGTTAAGAAAGTCTTTTCCTGTGCCAATGAGTTAAAGACTATTCCACACTTCTCTTTATTAGATTCAGAACATCTAGACAGATGTTGTTGTCTTGATCCATTTGTGCTTGGGTTTTGTACAGGGCAATAACAATTATTCTATTTACATTCTTTTACATGTAGCCATTCAGTTTGACCACAACCATTTGTTGAAGATGCTGTCTTTTTTCCTGGTGTGTATTTTTGGCTTCTTTATCAAATGAGGTGTTCATAGGTGTGTGGACTTATGTCTGGGTCTTCAATTCTAGTCCACTGATCTGCATGTCTGTTTATTTATGCAAATACAATCCTGTTTTTTCTGACTATTACTCTGTGGTACAACTTGAAATCTCTGGTGCTGATACATTAAGCAGCTCTTTGATTATTCACAGTTGTTTTAGCTATCCCAAGTTTTTCATGTTTCCATATGAAGATGAAATTTTTGTTTTTAATTTTCTGTTACTGTGAAGAATTGTGTTGGAATTGACACAGATTGCATTGAATCTGTCAATTGCATTTGGTAAGGTGGCTACTTTCACTATATTAATCCTACCAATCCATGAGCATGGGGGGTCTTTGCATTATCAGATATCCTGTATTTCTTTTTTCAGTGTTTTAAAATTGTTACTATGCAACTTTTTCACTTGCAGGGTTAGAGTTGATCTAAGATATTTTATTTTTGAGGTGATTGTCATAGGTGTTGTTTTCCTGATTTCTTTCTGATTTTTCTTTTAGATTTAAATTTCTTTGACTGAGGTGTCCATTTCTTCTACCTTGTCTTCAAAGCCTGAGATTCCCTCTTCTATGTCTTCTGCTCTGTTAGTGAAACTTACCTCTGAGGCTCTAGTTTGACTTCCTAGATTTTCAATTTTCAGTCTTATCTTTGTTTTAGTTTTCTNTAGTTATTCTTTTTCTACTTGCATGTCTTGAACTATTTTCTTCATTTTATTCCACTGATTGTTAATCTTTTCACAGACCTTATTAAGGGATGTTTTTTCATATTCTCTTTAATATCTATTTTGATGTTGTTGCCTTGTTCTCAGCTATNTTGCATTTTCTGGGTCTATTGTAGTAGAGTTACTGGGTTCTGATGGAGACATATTGTCTTGGATATTAAGGATTGTAATTTTGTGATGGTGTCTTGGTTTGAGATGATTGTGTTTCTATCTGTATTGTCTTTGTTCAGTGGGTGTTTTCATCCTTGGTTTCTGTTGAACTCTCTTGATCTTAGTGAAGTATTGCTGTTATTGCATGGTAGGGAGTGCTTCTATGGGCCAATGTGTGGCAGAAAGAAATAGACGTGGGTTAAGGGAAAAGGCTGAGAGAGGCTTCAGTAACAAGCTAAGGAGATCCTGTTCACACCTAGAGATGGGCTACATAAGAAGTTGTGAGTGTGGTGTGAAGAGAGTATACAGTAAGGCAAATAATTATGTGGAGAGATGGGGATGGAAGTGGTGGGACCCTGGGTCTGAACCAAGAGTTGCAGTGTCCAGTGAATGAAGTTGAGGAAGGGACCTGTAAGCAGGCTGTTACCAGGCTGAGGATGAGAATGGAGAGATTGTGATGGAGGACAGGAAGGATAGTGTGAATAAACTACATGAGTTCCTGCCAGTGTGATCACTGAGGTAGAAAGTGTTTTTATGTATTACAGGGAGACACGAAGGTAAGGGGATGGACTAGAGGGGATGCTGAGGTGGTCCACAGGAAGGAGGGAAGCTGAGTCCTCTGCAAGGTTTGGTAGAGTGTCTGTGGATGGAAGCAGAGAGCAAGAACAGGAACCTGCAGGTAGCCTGCTACAGGGCTGAGGATGAAACTGGTGAAATTAAAATGTAGCACAGGAGGGAGACTAAAGATGGACTACCTGCTTCCTAGGATGTGTGGCCACCAGGCTCCCAGGTGGAGTGTCTCTGCTGTCCTGTGACACAAAGCAATGGTGAGGGAGGAAAGGAAATGCAGCAAGGATCTGTTGAGTCCTCAGTGAATGGAGGAAGAGTGAGAAGATAGGCAAGTGGTCTGTTACAGGACTGGGGATGGTACCAGTGGAACTGAAATGCAGGACAGGAAGGACAGTGAAGATGGCCTATCTGCTTCCCAAGCCTGTGTGTACACTGGGTTCCCAGATAGACAGTGTTTGTAGCTGTTCACAGTTGACAGGAAGAAAAGGCAATGGGCTAGAGCAGGAGGTGCTGGGAGGGTCCACAGGAAGGAGGAAAGATGGTTTGTTGCAAGGTTTGGCAGATTCTCCAGGGAATCCACCACTGATCTTCTATCAGTAATTCAGTCTAGATGCTGTGGGAGTGAGTGACATGGATGGTGCCATCCCAAGATCAAACAACTTCTGAGAACTTTTCTAAGAGTAGCTGTGTGTATTTGTGATTCCAGGCCAACATCTTTGGGAGGAAAGTTGCATTCATAAAAACTTCCTATCTGTATTGTCAACAAGAACTNNNTGAAGTAGAAAGAACATTGTTCTCTTGAAACTGAAAGCCCATTAGAGACCTGAAAAAGCCTTTTCCTAAGTCTCTCAAGGACAAGTATTGACCTAAGTGTCTGTTTCCAGTAAAGGAAGTGTTTCTTGATGAATGACCTGCGCATTCTGGGATATGGGAGTGGATTAGTAAATACAGTTCTAGACAGAAGAAATATTACACACACACGAATACATCACATACATATTTATATATGAAAATATTTTATATATACATTTTATATGAAGCATTATATATATGCTATATTAGATTTAAATCTCAGAAACAGGCTCACTAGTGTGTACAAATACCATTCTTGATCTCTCAGCACTAGAATACACTTGATATAACATATTGCTCTTTTATGTGTCTGAGTCTCTCACAGTTCAGAGAATACTTAAGCAGAGGCCTCACTGGTTAAGGTGCAACCACAAGGTGGCGGTGGATCTCAGCTATTGAGGAGTATGCAGAGGAATCACTACCTTGTGCTGATTGTGCAATCTTAGGGCAAAAGCACAACATTTTTCTCTGTGGCTGAGTGGGTGACTCAAGAGGTAGAGAGGTACTGAGAAGGAATAACACCCTGGTAGATGTAGCTGATCTGCTAGTCATCCCGAATTGTACCCTGGATCCTAATTTAATTGGAAGAACAATGAAGACATATGTTCCTACTTTATTCATGTTTCTGTGGCTGCAGCTGGGTGGTGAGTTAAGATTTTAGGGACACAGAATATTCTGTGGATATTTCTGAGACATCCAGCAGAAATTCTATTTTATTCAGGTTTTCTCAGTTACTAAATAAAAAAGAATTCTGCAAAATGATGACCTGACAACCATTCTCCTTTCTTTCCATCTTTCTGCATAGGAATGAGCCAAGGTGAGCAGGTGGAGCAGCATCCTTCCACCCTGAGAGTCCAGGAGGGAGCCAGCGCTGTCATCAACTGCACTTATGGAGACAGTGCCTCGTCCTACTTCCCTTGGTATAAGCAACAAACTGGAGAGCATCCTCAGCTCATTATTGACATTCGTTCAAATGTGAAAAGAAAGCAGGACCAAAGACTGATGGTTTTACTGGATAAGAAAGCCAAACACTTCTCCCTTCATGTCACAGACACCCAGCCTGGAGACTCTGCCATGTACTTCTGTGCCACAGACACACACTGCTCCCCAGGCACCTGCAGCCTGTCCTGAAACCTGCCTTAGGGCCTGAAACCCCATCCACATCCTGTCACAGGCCTTCCAGTTCAGCATTTGTTAGTTGTTAGTTGACAAGTACCAATTATAGAGTAGATATTAAAAACACAAAATAAGTAGGTTAGCTTCGAGTTACTGAAGCAATTTTGGAGAGTTTTNTCCTTTGTTTTTAAAATGTATTTTAGAAATTGAAATAAAATTCTGTTCTTCCCTTTTCCTTGNTACAGTATATGGTGATTGTCACAGAGAACCAGAACTCCTGTGCTGCAGAGAGGAAGAGGCTGTGGCACACTCAGCCCCAAGTGCAACATCACAGTCCCTCCTCCCAAGGTCAGAGGTCACTGAGGAAGAAGGGGTGGAAAGATTGTGAGAGCCATAGGTGGGGGATGACCATAGGGAGACAGTGTTTTGTGGACACAGCAGAACAGCTGCACATGTGAACTCACAGAGGTTTACAGTACATATAAGATTTGCATAGATAAGACAACACGAAATTTATTCAAAGAGGGAAGGTGGGCATTCCCACCTTTATCTAAGGAACTATGGACAGTTGGTAGCTCCTGGGATAAAGACTCAGAATTTTTTAAAGGGGAATCCCCTGGTGCATAGTCCACCCTCTACTGGAGGCCACATATCCAAGTGTATATGGGCAGCACATCCTGTAGTGCAAAACTTGAGGAGTTTCTTATTAAAAGGGGTGGACAGAGCTGGGTTGGTAGGGAAGAGTGAATGGATCTGTGAGGATTGAAGGGAGCAGGTGAGTGTAATCAAAATTAATTATGTAACATTACCTAAGAAATAGTAAAATGAGAAAAATTAGATAAATTTTATCAGAGGGGTGTGTGTGTGTGTGTGTGTGTGTGTGTGTGTTATTTTATGAACATTCATCACACTAAATAAAAAAGTATACACATAGTTCAGTAACACTGGTGATTTCAGGCACCCACTGTGGATGTGAGACCTGCCTCCTTTGGATGAGGTTTCAAGTTTATTCACAGTGTGTTATGCAGACATCTGTGGTGCAGGTTGAAGGAAAGTCAGCAGAGGGTGCTGCCTCTTCAGATGTGGTTAATGTCTGCATCCAGGTGGTGGCTTCACATGACAGACTGTCACTGTGCAGAAGGAGGTCCTTGTTCATGAGTGAGGAGTTTCAGTAAGGTCCTGCAGGAGACTTGTCCTGTGAGTTTGGTGCACTCAAGAACCAAGTGTCATTTTCTTCTATGGACATGCTTCCTGAGACCTGCTCAGTTCTGCTGCTCCTCTTGATGCTCAGTAAGTTCCATTTACCCTAAGTGTGGATGATGTCATTGTCTTACAACTGTGGAAGTCTTTACGTTCTTCCTCACACAGAAAAGTGATTTCTCCTTATTATTTATTTTCAGGGAGGAGCAATGGAGACTCAGTGACCCAGACAGAAGGACTGGTTACTGTCACAGAGGGGTTGTCTGTGATGCTGAACTGCACCTATCAGACTACTTACTCAACAACTCCTTTCCTTTGGTGGTATGTGCAATATCCCAACAAAGGCCCTCGACTACTACTGAAGAGCTCCACAGACAACAAGAGGACAGAGCACCAAGGTTTCCACGCCACTCTCCATGAGGGCAGCAGCTCCTTCCATCTGCACAAGTCCTCAGTGCAGCTGGCAGACTCTGCCCTGTACTACTGTGCTCTGAGTGACACAGTGAGGGAGACTGCAGGGGAAGCTGCACACAAACCAAGGGTGAAGGAGGGCTGAGGGGAGTGGCCCTGTGGGGGGGGGCTGTGTACCTTCTCTAAATGAGGTTTACCTAGCTTCCTGAAAAACAGCATCAAATTTCAGGTCAAATTCCTAGAAAACTAGAATACTCTGTGGATATTCTGACAGGATAGGATGGAAGTCATTGCTAGAGACAACTGGGCTTTGATCCCTAGAAATACTGTTCTCTCCCTAAGTGGACGATCTCTCACAGAAAACACCTCCAAGAAAACCCAGACATGGAATTTATCTTTACCAAGATGTCTTACAAAATTTAGTGATTTAAATTATCCAACAATCTTCTGTTCTCATCCTACAAATATATGACCAAATGAGGAACATAGACTCTAGACTTTAAAAATCTGCTTCAGTCTCACTCCACAAGTAATTTAGATTCTTCCTCTCCTTGGTCCATGTTGCAGAGTTCAGCCTAACCTCCTGTCTTAGTTACTTGTCTATATCTGTGAAGAAACACCATGACCAAGTCAACTTATAGAATAAAGCATTTAATTTGGGGCTTGATTACACTTTCAGAGGGTGAGTCCATGACCATCATGGTGGAGAGCATGGCAGCAGACAGGTGGACATATCCCTAGAGCAGTAGCTGAGAGCATACATCTGATCAGAATTAAGGGAAAGAGAGAGGGAGCTTTGGGCCTGGCTTGGGTTTTGAGATTCCAAAGCCCACCACCCATGACACACCTTCTCTAACCAGGCCACAACTCCTGATCCTTCCTAAACAGTCCACCTACTGGGAGGAATTGTTGAGGTATTTGAGCCTATGGGGTCATTCTCATTCAAATCACCACACTCCCCAACAGCCTTCACTTAGGGAGGCTGCTCAGGAAATACAGCTGTTGGAGCTCTGAAGATGCTGCCCTGTCAGGGAGCTCCTCCCATGTTCTATACAGTGCATAGGTAGCAGACTGGACATGAAAGACTCTGTCCAGAAATCCTTCCCCCTTAGTGTCCACTCTCTTCTGCCATTGCACTTTACTTAAATCCTGAGGACATGGTGTAGTCACTCACCTGGGATTAGAGTTAGGTTCTCTGATAATTCTTCTGCAACATCGAAAAGGAAGCCATGGTTTTGATTCATCTCAATTCTGGAAACAAAATACTGATTTAACGTAAAATGCTCTAGTATTCATATTTATCTCTCTGTAAGGGAAGAAATGTCTGAAATAAAAGATCATAGTGTCTCTCAAGAAAGATTCATGTTTGTCTTCACAAAGAACAGCAAAGTAGTATATGCTATCTCCCTGGTTAGGGAGCAAAATAAGATGTCAAACAGCTTTTTAAACTTTAAAAACTACTTAAACGTCACAGCAAAGAGTAGAATCTTTCAGAGGAGTGTTTGTCAAGTCTACAATGAATGCAAAAATCTCATAAAAAAAAAAAACAGTGCCAGGCATGGGAAACCTCTCTTGAAGATGTTAGTTAGGGGTTTCCAGAGACTCCTCCAAATAAAATATGCTGTTGCCATTGTCCTTGATTGCCTCATAGAATTTGAATGTAAGACCCTATTTCTAATGACATCACATACTTTAGACTTAGGACTTGGAGGAACTTAGCTATCACTGACCTGAAGACTCTTCCCTGAGGACGAATTCTCATAGTATATGAAGGTGCCATGTAAGAATCCAAGGGAGAAAAGCAAAAAAAAATCCTACCAAGTTGTGTAAAGACTATGAACCAAAACAATGACCACCATGACAAGATGTCCACAAGGGTGCATATGGAAGCCTGGGGGACCAACCTCCAGTAGTTCAGGGATAAAGGGACTCCATGAAGAAGGCCAGTACTATGATGTTTTTATCTGAGGGGGTAGGGAAAAGACACTCACACATTCTTTGGATGGTTCCTTCAGACATTTTCTTTATTCTTTTGTGTTCTGTCCTACTATGTTCTATATTCTCTTTTCTTATCTCTATTCAGAAATGTCACTTTTGTCTCTCTTGATGTTTTCCCTCTAACTCTGTCTTTATTCTTCCTTATTCTCTCATTCTTGATGTTTTCCTTCTAACTCATTTTAACTCTATCTTTATTCTTTCCCTTACAGCTTATATACCTCAGCAAAATCTTTCAGGCAATATAAAAACTACAATATGGTTACATTCTGTTTTCCAAATGAATTGTTTCAATGAATACAAGTAAAAAACAGCATTTTCCCATATCTCTTACATGATTAAACATTTTACATAATACAGATGAAAAACAAATTATGCCCAGAACCCACATACATTCATACCTAAGCAACTTGTTATAGATTAACAGAATGTAAGCAAGCAAGATATTCTTTTACTCTCAGTCTGTGTTTGCAGTTACAAAAAAAGGACCAATCACTTTATTACTTATCTTGAAAGGCTTTGTTATAAGAAATCTTAAAAGAATCACAAATCTAAACTTTTATATATGAAAAAGAATCACTCAGCTCTACTTTAAGTCTTTAGGGCTTGTACTCACTCATCAATAGTTTTTTATATCAGAGATTGAGGGCATAAATGGGTATAAGTAATTATTCATCACCTTTGGTCATCAACCAATCCTAACAAGAAAGGAACATCAGCTAATGATAATTGGGCTGCTTTGTTCTTATTCTCTGACCTTAACAAGTTCCTCATTCAACTATGTGCCTTTCTAAAACTTTAGGTGGTCTTCTTGGGTCTTTTGCCTCAAAGCTATTTGAGAAAAACATTTTAATCTAACTTTAAGTTATTTTCAAAGCTTTGTTTCAGCTATGATGCCCCCCAAAACCTGTGAACACATCTCCCAACATGAAGATTAATAGAATTTAATCTAGCTGGGCTACTGGGACTCATTATTTTTCTTTATCATTAACCTAAACTACAGTCTATATGGCTCCTCAATAGAAACTCATGTGTGCTGCCTGTGTTACACTTCCTTGTTTTATTTTTTATCATCAAAACTCTATTTAAACAAACATTATTATTATCAACTAGACAGTACAGCTTAAGAAGAAATCATCTCCATAATAATCCACAAGTAAGAATGCCCAGTAGAACAGGGTATTTCCATGAGATAAGCATACTACATTACAGGCAGTGGGGAACTCCCTACACCCCATTCACACCATGCCACATACCAGAGAAAGATGTCAGCAGCAAACATGTGAAGGCACAGTGGGAGCAAAAGACATTCTGGAGTCTGTGGTCTTAGGACCTTTCTTATCAGAGATTCACCCATCAAGGATTCACCTGACACCCTGAAGTCAACTGCCCTTTGCTGCTCCTCTGACACAGCAACAGGAAGGTACAATACTAGCACTTTTGTCATTAGGGAAACTAACATATGCCTTAATGAATTGAAGGCTTGCTCAATAGCAAAGAATTCAGACCCAATACTGTAAACCTAGTTAACTACCCATGGCTGCAGAGGTCGTAGACCCTGGAGGAGAACCTACTACAGCCACTTTCCTAAATCAATGTAGCTTCTAACTATATTCTAAAGACTCATAATTATACACGGCCAGAGTCCAGCTCCAGCAGATCAGAGAAACTGGAAAAGAGATGTGGAGTCCGAGGCTAAACACACAGAGAATATTTATCTGAGGAGACAAAACTTAATTTTCTTGTCTTTAGTTTTCCCTTAAACATTTTATACCACCTAAGACAAAAATCTCTATGCAAAAAGAAAATCACCTTACAGCTGCAAGTTACATATTTTTCAAAATCAAATTAAAATCCTTACAAAGGAAGAAATCACATTATGATCACAAGTTACATGCTTTATAAGAAGCCCACACGTGATTAAACATTATCCTTTATTCCTTTACCAACCACAACATCTTCACCCTAAAGTAACGATTCTTTTATTATTGATTACCTAAATTTTAAGCAAGCCAAGTATATCTCAGTCAGTTCCTTTGTACTGGCAGGCAGCTATTTGTGGTTATAGGGTAGCAGATTTTTGTCCTTATTTTGTTCAACAGAACCTTAACCAAGTGATCTAGCTAACCATCAATATTTCTTTACACACAGTAAGGTCATTTAATTTCCTTTCACAACTTTGTTTTCTCAAAGTGCACACTGAAACCTTTGATTAGTTCTGTAAGCTACATGACCAAGGAACTCAGACCTAATCTTAGATGTAGGGACCTAATTGCCGTCTTTAATCATCAGTCTGTTTTTCCACAGGAGGAATTCATGTGTTTTTAATGCATGAAACTTCCTAGTTTTCATTTACCATCTTCAGCCAGTCTCACATCTCTAAGCTTCATTGCTCTATAAAAATCATCTTCATTGTGATCTGCAAGTAAATTGCCCAATGAGGAGTAGGATTTTCCCATAAAACAACCACACTACCCTAGATACAGTGGGATTCTCCCACTCGACAATCACACTATGCCAAATCCAGTAAGTACAAGATAGCTGCAAATAGGAGAGGGGCCAGCAGAAGTAAGGAGCATTATGGAGACAGCACCTCTCCAGAGTAAACTCATCCTAGCTGTGCTCACTAGTGAGCCCTACTCCATAAGCTTCATTGCCAACTGCAGCTCCTCAGACACGGCCACTGCCAATACACACAGATAAGTGTAGTTCTAACCCCTCATGACAGAAGCTTCATTTTGAAGCAAGAAGTGGCTACTATAATCAGAGACAACTTCTCAAAAAGCAGAGAATAAATATTGTGAGGTCTCTGGTCCTAGTTAATACATCTACAATGCAATTCCTACACCTAAGGCCAGGGAACATCACAGAAAAGGAGCAGGAAGGATTGTAAGAACCAGAGGACCAGGACATCAGCTGAGAGGATGACATGTGGGAGAAAACTTATTCATTGCCAATGTGAATGCAATGGGCACAAACAACATGGAAGTAAGGATGGAGGTTCCTCTAAATGCTGAAATAGATCTACCACAAGATCTAGCTATGCCAGTCTTGAAGAATTAACCAAAAGAGTCTTCATCTTTCTATAGAGATATATGCTCTTCCATGTTCACTGCTGCTCTATCCATATTCACTAGGATTGGTGTCACTCTAGATGTCCACCATCTGATGAGTGAATTGTGAAAATGTGGTGCATTTACATAGTGAGGTGTTATTCAGCTCATAAGAAAACAAAATTATGAAATTTTCCGGTAAATGTGTGGAACTGGAAGCAATCATCCAGAGCAAGATAACCCAGACAGAGAAAAACAGAGTATTTTCTCAAGTATGTGGACGCTAGTTTTTAATATGTGTGTTTCATTTGAAATAGTCATAAATGTTAGGTATCAATAAGAGGCCATGAAGGAGGATGGGATCTTCAGAGGAAGGGGAAACAGAAAAAAACTTCCATAAAAGAGGAAATGGAACAGGCAGGATTAATAGGGGTGGGAATGAGAGGGCAGGGTAGAGGGAGGAATGTGGGGTAGTGATAACTAACACTGAAGGCATTATGAACAAACAAGTATGGAAAACCTATTATAGAAACTTCCTGAAATACATGCTCCAACCAAAGTGGAGGCTAGCTATAATCCATGAGTATAAACACACACTTAGAAGGCAATTTGATATGACCAATTAGCAAAATAACAATAGTAGTTTCCTTCTAGAGCCTAAGGCCTCCTGAACCATGGGATTTTTGACCATGTTGCAGTACTAGTCACGAATTCCCTCCTGTTGAGTAGGCTTCTAATCCAATCAGAAAGCACTGTTATTCTGTAGCAGTCAGGCCACTATTGCACCACTGAGCACATATTACCTGGAAGTTCAGTACTGTAGCATGCAGGGTCCAGCTCTGGCTTACACTCTTGGATCCTTTCTTCCCCGCAACCTGCATAGGACCTTCCAGCTAAGAAAGGTAAGCAGCAGGGAGGACTTTCCTCAGTCAGTTCAAGGTTGATTTGTCTATGTCATGAAACAATAGACTGTGATGGCTTTAGACACAGGATGTCACCATCTAGTTATAATGGGCAACCAAGAACCAGGACAATATCCAGTGTTGTTTTGTATACCTCTGGGGTTTCCCTGATGAATAACTCCCATGCCTGAGATTGTTGTTTAATAAATTCATTTATTTTCTCCAAAGCTGGATTTATGTATGTGGAAACCATAATATGAGTATTAATGTGATAAATTATTATATTAAGATATCTTGTAGAATACATAGGAGATAAATTATCCAGATGGGAAGAATATTTAATGTGGGGATAATGAAGCACATGCTCCAGAGTCCCTTACCCCCCAACAGACTCAAGGTCTAAGGAGAACCCAGTGGTGTGATCATATGACCTTCAATTTTCAATTGTGTTAAAAAAGTACAACATTTTGTTCATCACCAAATACCCCTCAATTGCAATTTTCACTTGCCAGTTAATGATAAAGTGGCCATAAACATATCTTGGATCTGGCTAGGATGAATAACTAAGTTGGACTTATTTATACGACCCANTGACATTCATTGTACACATAGGTGCTGCCATTAAGATTTCACAGCCTTTAGCTAATGCTGTTTTACATTGTGACTATTTGCTTCTTGGTTCCTTAACTCAAAATCATGTTGGTTTATCACCAGACAGTTTCTGGTGTTGGAATCTGTAACTCCCCTCCCTATATTGTTGAATATAATACAGTTTCCAATTTTCTTTCCTGTTCTCACTGCTCACTGCTGCCACACTGTACACTCCAATCTATCTAAAGAGGATTCTGTCCTTTGTGTTCTTCCTTTGGCACAAAATT
>LZPO01044596.1:65299-86357 GCA_001675575.1 Neotoma lepida | reverse complement strand
AGACAGAAGGAGAGAGGGATGGAGGGAGGGAGAGAGGGACAGGGAGAGGAGGAGAGGCAGGGACTTATTCCTACAAGTTAACACTCAAAATACCTTGCTAGAGGGAGATTTGTGGTAGTGGAATTGGAATGCAATGCTCATAACTCCTGCCCTCTGGTGTCCATGCATGGCGTAGTCTCCTGAGTGGGCAGGACCTAGAATACGGCAGGTGATACTTCTGAATTATGTTGTGTTTTATAAGAAAGATCAAGGGACTGCACAGATAACTGAGTCTCTCATCAGTTTGGTGTATGTTGAATTTGACTTTGAGTTCATCAAAGTGAAGATTGTCTATAGCAGACTTGCTGGTGTTTTTTAAATGTACTTTTATAATATTTATTCAAATTTGTACTTCTTAATTTACTCTTCATGTGGTAACACATCTTCAATATTCCTAGCAACATCAATCACATCTTTTTTTTGGGCATTTTGATGGCATTGTGTAGAACTCTGTTAACTATGCAGTGTTCTGATTCCTATGTCCTTAGTATTTGTTTTGAAATGTGTAAAGATGCTGTAATTTTCTCACTCTAAAATATCTTATTCTCCCAATTCAGTTCATAATTTTATATTCTTCTTCTCTAAATACTCACAAGTCTCTACTTAGAAAGCATTAACCTTCATCTGTGCATGATGAAAGCCTTGGAATTCACACTCAGAAGTCAGCAAAGACAGGGGGAAGTCTACTGCAGCTGTGAACCTGTTATTTCTCAATTGGGCCTCTAGAGGACGCTCCTTTCTAAAAGGTAAATGGTGTTTTCATAGATTAGAATAAACTCACAGAAACCTTCCTTCTCACCTTACCCTGCCACAACCCTCTCCCATTAGATGCCCTCATGCCCCCTTTGACATTATACTACCTGTGTCTACTACCCTACCTTTTTCTCTTAAGCTCTTTCTTCTGGCCCTCATGGCCCTGTTGTAGCTTCCTGGCCATGGCAGGGGAGAGTGATTTAGTTGGTTCTGGGAGAAATTGTAGAAGAAGCAGGGTGGTGGTGGTGGTGAATATGATCTGAATACATTATGTTCATATATGGAGTTACTAAATAGTTATTTGTTTAAACCTCCTGCACTGATTCGGTAGGGGTTCTGACAGAACATACTTTATGCAGATGCCAGAGACAGGCCAAGGGAAAGATGGTGTCTCTTCCTCATTGTCTCTCCATTGTCCTGGTGACAAAGGTATTTAAACCTCCTTAACCTCAGAGCAACCTCTGCCTACCTCTCCCAGTCTTCATGCTGTTCATGTTTCATTTCAAAATCTCATTTCTCAAGCAATTCTCTTTATAGTGAAAACTTTGAAATGGATTCCTCTACTGTTATGAACTCAAGTGCATTGTTCCAAGCAGTCACCATGTGCAATAGCACACAATCACTGCTGCCCCTGTCACTCTGGAACACAGGACTCCTATATTGGTTTTCCCCAATCCACTTCCTTCTTAGGCTGTCATTGAAAGTTTTCTGCACTCTGATATTGGGTTTCTCCAGTGATGCAATAAATCATATCAGGCTGAATTAATAAGACCAGGTTTAATGTGAGCAAAGCAGCTCCCAGGTGATTCTCATAAAGGAAGCAGGAGAGAAATCACATTGTAGGTCTAGAGACCTTGTCTTAAATACCCTGTAGATGTGGTCTTGAGTGTCTCCAGGGGTGGAGCTGACCCTTGCTGGGCTTACTGAGGGGCAGATCTGGAATGGGAGGAGTGGAGCCTGAGCAGAGATTCCCAACATTCATATCTAAAACAACATTTAGAACAAATCTTTACTGGTGCAAGAGTATCCTGCTTTTTAAAATGATTCTAAAACTATTAAACCATTATATCTATACTTACTCTATCATTATGTTGTTGTTTGTTTTTCTACTGTAGTTATTTTACTTTAATTATTTCTTGGGTGAAGATTCTTGTTATTTTTCAATGTGTATGAAAGTGGGTCTGTGTAAATGTGTGGTACCTGTGTACAGGTTCTCAGGAGGACAGAAGAGAGCATCAGGTCCCCAGGAGCTGGAGTTACAGACAGCTGTGAGCACCTAAAGTAGATGCTGGGGAGAGAACTAAGGCTTCTTGGAAGGACAAGACCCTTATCTGCTGAGCCATCTCTCAGGCCCCAGTAAAGGGTCTTTAGTCAAAACATGCACCTGTTTCCTGGGTTAAACTTTTAGTGTTGTTTCTGAGTGTGCCAGGCTCTATGTGCAGCCTTTTACCCTTCAGAGGGCCTGGTCCTCTCCTGCTTCCAAGATCCTTAACTCCAAACAATTCCAGGATCATCTCAAAATACCCTGCTCCCCACTGTGCTCCACCCAGACTCAGGCAGGTCTGGTTTGGGAGGAGCTTCAGGCTCAGAAGGCTGGGAGGGAACTGTGCAATGTCTGGCCTGGCAGGGTTCCTGGGTGGAGCTGACTGGTTGCAGGAGGAGGAACACTTCAACAGCCATCCTGACACCACAGCCCAGGGCTTGGTTCCTTGCTTCTGTCTCCAGCAGCCACACAAACACCATGAAGAGGCTGCTGTGCTCTCTGCTGGGGCTGCTGTGCACCCAGGTTTGCTGTGAGTCTGGCTGTCCATATTCAGGGGACAGAGAGGGTTCTGCTCAGCACATGGAGGGGTGGGGAAGCAGCTCAGGAGTCCTGCAGAGCTCCCACCTTCTCAGAGGACATGGGGGTGTGCTCAGGGTTCTGTGGATGCTCAGTGACCTCCATGTGTGTCTCTTTCTCTGTTTCTAACCAGGGGTGAAAGGGCAACAAGTGAAGCAGAGTCCTGTGTCCTTGGTCCTACAGGAGGGAGAGAGTGCAGACCTGCAGTGCAACTCTTCTGTGGGTTTTAACAGTGTGCAGTGGTTTTACGGAAGTCCTAGGGGACACCTCATCAGCCTGTTTTCCAATCCTTCTGGAACAAAGAAGAGTGGAAGACTGACATCCACGACAGTTACTCAAGAACGTCGCAGCTCTTTGTACATTTCCTCCTCTCAGACCACAGACTCAGGCACTTATTTCTGTGCTGTGGATACACAGTGCTCCTCACACACCTGCAGCCAGTACACAAACCTTCAGCTGGGTGGGTGTGGGCCTTCCCTGTCAGAAGATATCAGAATTTTATCACAGAACATCTGCATGATTTAATAACTCTTTTCTGTATAGGTAGATTTTTAACATCAGTAGGCTTTTGTCCTCAAAGGTTCAGATCTTGGTTTTATATTCTATTCTCAATACATACTCCCTCCTGAATCATAAATGTCCAACTTAGAACTAACAGGTAAGCTGATGGGAAGGCAGAATTTATGTGACCCAGGTCTCCATTCAATTCAAAAATTTAAAAAATAGTGCTTGAAGTTTTAGTGTTATTTTATTGAATTTATGGAAGATGTTGGGGAATATTGAAGGTATTGAATATTCTAGTTCATTATTTTGAGTTACCTTTTCATATATTTAACTTTATTCACCATTGCTTTGAAGTTTTCTAGACAGAATATCTTTAAGAAAACAAAGAGAACAGTTTCTATGAGAAAATACACATATGTCTTGTTCAATTAACTTTATATAGAAGATCTAAAAAGTCTTACAACTCAATAAAAGAGAATGAATGACTCATTCTAAAATAAGCAAATGAGCAGACCCTGTGCAAAGGAATGTGTATGTGATGAGAACAAATGACTAGAGTGTAGTTAGGGATTGTGCTGGGTTAGTAAAGTGCTGGTTGTAGGTTCTCCTCCAAGATCCATGACTTTACTAGCAGATGGAGGCCATTGCAGCAAGCCACAACCAATCAAGATGCAGAGTTGAGGAGTCTAGTCCCAATGGCGATGTCTGCAATCTAACTCCTGCACCTCAGGCTCTGGAAACATTGACAAAAGGGGAGGGAATATGATAAGTGTCAGAAGATTGGGGAGTTTGTTGTGAAATTGTGTCTATGAATGTCAGAAGCTGCACCGATGAAGACTCAACAACATGACTGTCTACACATGAGCTGAAAAAGGAAAATAATAGATATGTTAAGGTTTATGTGAAAAGTGCACAAACCCTGAATCCTAGCTAATGAGCTACTGACAACTAAGGAATGCTGACAATGGGAGATACAGCTTTTCTCAGAGAAGAGTTTACCAATTGGTTATCTAATACAGACTGGTCAGCCTTGAAAACATACATACAAGTAACACTATATAGATGAGTGTGTTGTATTTATGTATTTAGAATAAATATGTTTATACATACATATGTAAGCATGATTAATGAAAGAAGAGCCCATAAAGTTGAAAGAGAGCAAGGACGGAATATAGGAAGTTTTGGAGGAGGGATTGATATGAGTATATTATAATCTCAAAAAAATAAATGATAAAAGTGAATGAAATAAAGTAACGTTTATGGTTTAATAATCACCATGTGTACAATCAGTCTATATAAAGGGTCAATAAAATATGACTCATGTGCAATCCAAACATTTGCCTGTTTCATAAGTTATTGTAAATAACAAGCATTGTCATCTCCTTTTGTCTTATGAACGGCTTCTCTCATACTCCAGAATGAAGTAATTTTTGGCACAAGAGAGTTTTCACTGAGCAGCCATCTGTGCCATCATAATGACTGTGAAGATATCATAGTGCTGTGTGATGCTGTCATTTAGACATGCCAAAGAAAAGGCACTTGTACTTCTTTTCAATGAAAGGGTTAAAGTTTTTGGAGGTGCATATATATGTATAGGAGAAAACATAATGCATGGATGTGGTTCAGCACTATTTATGGTTTGAGGCTTTAGGACATCATGGGATGTACTCCCCATAGATGATGGAGATAGTGTATGCTGGATAGATGTCTGGCTGAAAAAAGCAAAGAAAAAGGGAGAAGACACAAAAATGTAAGAAAGGGGAACAAAAAAAATCACTAGGATACTGAAGTATAATCTGTTTAGATAGAATTTTATTCTTTTTCTTTATCTTTCTTCCTCTTTATTCCTTCTTTCCTTCCTTCTTTATGTTTCTTCCTCTTTCTTTCTTCGCTTCCTACCTTCCTTCCTTCTTTTCTTCCTTCCTTCCTTTCTTTTTTTTTTGAAACAGTTTCAGGTATCCAGACTGACCTAAACCTTGTTACATAATTAAATCGTCTTTCAATTTCTGATCTTCCTGCCTCTACATCCCAAGTGCCGGAATTACAGGTGTGTACACAAGTCCAATTTATTTGTGATGACAGCCAAGCCAGGGTCTTGGAGCTGCACTCTATACTGACTGAACTACAACTTCAGTCCTTTCTTGGAGACTTTGTGGAACATGGATCATGGCCTGCTATTGGGCTGTGACTGAACCTGTGATGACGTCACATATACAACACACCCCTCTCTGTGCTGTAGCTTCCTCACAGTCTTTTATCTCCTGTTATTTACAGCGCAGAGGCTCTCTACTTTAGCAGATGCTGTTTCATTTGTTCTCCACTTCCACTCGATGCTTTGTTGATATCAAAATACACAGCCAAACTGATTTTAATATTTGTAGTTCATCTATGGAATGAAATATGACAAAGATACTAAATGTTTATTTAAATTTCAAGACGGGAGCAGTCACAATGCTGCATTCTTGAAGATGTGTGTCCTGTGCAGTTTGCAGAATGTTTTCTACCCTCTTTCACTCATCTGAAGATGCAAGCCTTTCATGAGTAATCATTCTACTAACTTCTAATTATTTTCCCACAGGTGTATTCTTACATGGATTTAGTTAACCTGGTCATTATTTTATAAGGATATAATGATATTTCAATTAATTTAAATCTATCATGTGTAAGATCATATAAAACATGGGATCACAACCAATCACAATAAAACATAAGTTCCCTTAGGTGAATAGAGCATATATTATCTAAGCTTCATTTGTTCATGACCTTATCTCATAATGAGAATTATATCCATTGTGTATCTTGATATATCTTATCAATATTTGTAATAAAACCCAAATGCTCTGATCCTGAACAGGTGCATCCATGGTCAAGCATACTTGGTGTATTCATGCTCACCTTGCCTATCCATGCTAGTATTTTGTCTGCCTTAAGCTTGCACAGGCTTTGTGCAAACTATCACAAAATCTATGGCTTCATATGTGCAGCTATCCTGCTGTGTCCACAAGATACCATTTCCTTGTAGCTGTCCACCACCTCCAGCTCCAACACACTTTCTGCTTTTTTTCCACAGTGATCCCTGAACCCTGGGAGAAGGGGGGTGATATAGATGTCCCATTAGGCCTAACCATTGCACAGTCTCTTATTCTCTGCATATTGGCTGACATGAGGCACAGGGTTAATCATAAACTACTCTGATTAGTTTCCCTAATGAGGGCTGAGATTTCTATTAATCTATGTGTACCATGCTAAGTCATTAGGAGTTGGATTCATACTATGTCCATTTAGTAGACTACTAGTAGTAAGTCCTCTGCTAGGACATCTGACATGCCTAGCCAGAGATTCTAGACTAGATAAAGGTAACTGTAACTTAACTCCTTTTATGTATGTATGTATAAGCTTCTAGAATGAAGAAAATTTTAAATCAATATTTTCTGTGATCATATAATCACCATACTCATCAGCACACAATAATTATATAAAGTAGTGGGATTGTTGTAAAATGTTAGTACATGTGTTTGCATGGATTTCCTCATATTTATTTGCCTTCCCCCTCTCTTGTCCTCTCCCTTACCCTGTCCCCGCCCCACCCTTCCCCTTACACATTTGTATAACTTTATTTTCACACCATCTTTATTTTCTTTTCCTTCTTTCCTTTGTTAGTTTTCACATATGAGAACACATATTTGTCGTGTGTTTTTACATGTCTGCTTTATTTTGCTTAACATCGTGTCTATCAATACCATCTGTTTTCCTACAGATGGCGCCAGTTCATTTTTCCTTGTGGCTGAATATTACTCTGCTATTTCAGGTACAATATATTCTTAATTCGTTGGTTGACAGGTGGTACCTAGGCTGTGTCTGCATCTTGGCAATAGTGAATGGTGCTGTCATGAACATGAATATACAGGTGTCTTTATTATATGATGACCTGGATAAATGTCCATAAGTGGTATTAGGTGGATCATTGGTCTTTTCTTTAATTCTTTTTTCTCTCTTTCTCTTTCTCTTTCTCTCTCTCTCTCTCCTCTCTCTCTCTTCTCTCTCTCTTTCTTTTGTATTTCAGAAGAAATACACTGCTATTCTTGGTGGCTATATCAACACACTTTTCTACCAACAGTGTTAATGGTAGAATTACAGTGAGAGGATTTCTGATTCTCAAAGACTGTATTTTCAGCAATACTAAATTTGAACAAAATTGGGGAGTACTTCCTATGTCAGAAATAGCTTTAGTTAAAGTGTTTGTGAGGGGTGGAGCCTGTTGAAAGAACTAAGGTGCCTGTGATGTTGGAGTCTGTTCTGTGGGGAGATTAAAGGCCACCTGAATTCTCTCCGAGCTTCAGTCTAGGAGGAATGGACAAGATCCTGAAAGCATCAGTTTTGGTCCTAGCCCTTCACCTAGCCTGTGAGTCATGGAGGAGAAACTTCAGGATATGGGATTAATGTAGAGGCGTGAGAAACTGGGGCACCAGACAAAATAATACATGTTAAAACCATCAACACCAAATACATACCTGGGAACCTAATGACACTTGTTATTTCTCTACACAGGGGTGTGTGGCCAACAGCAGGACAGACGTGACCAGCAGCAGGTGAGACAAAGTCCTCAATTTCTGACAGTCTTGGAAGGAGAGACTTCAGTTCTGAACTGCACTTATGAGAACAGTGCATTTGACTACTTCCCTTGGTACCGGCAGTTCCCTGGTGAAGGCCCTGCACTTCTGATAGCCATACGACCTGGGTCGAATAAAAAGGAAGATGGAAGATTCACAGTCTTCTTCAGTAAAAGTGATAAACAGCTCTCCTTGTACATCACAGATTCTCAGCCTGGACACTCCGCCACCTACTTCTGTGCAGCAGGAACACAGTGCTCTCCAGGCACCTGCAGCTCATACCCAAACCTGCAGCTGAGGCTCCAGCAAAACCCTGCTGTGGGGATGAGCCTGGCAGAGGTGCAGAGGGGTTTTCATTTGCAGAAGCAGGTGACAGGAGACACAGTGAATGTAAGGATTACACTCATTCAGGCCAGAGACAGAGCTAGGTGAAGTCACAGCTTGCTTTTCTCCAGTCTCCCTTTGCTCCTCAGGCACCACTGGAGTTTTACATGTATTTCCTTAACTAGTTCAGTTGAATTGTTTACTGAGTGGTTGTACAAATAGTTCTCTGTGTGGATGGATTGTACCAAGTGGAAATTATAACGTCCCCATCTCCCTACACTCTTGTCAACAGTGTTGATAATGTGTGGTTATTACAGCCCAATGTCAGTCACTTTGACTGTGTCTTATGTAATAGAAATCACATAGAATTGCCTTTTACCTTAATATCCTCTGATGACAAGAGAAGTGGTGATTTACATGACCAGTGATCACTTCTACTTCCTTTAGTTTTGAATATTCAATCCCCATCTATCTTCAAGAAATTCATGTATTAAGACAGGAAGCACTCACAAGGATGTAGCTGTGTTTACAGTAGACAAGTAACATCTATGGGGAAAGAAGAATTCAATTCACTCATATAATGAAAATACATCACTTTCACTAAAGAAATGATTTCATGTATGTATTCCATAGATGAAAAATATGAAAATTGGAATGTACAATTTTTTAGCTAACAGAAGTAGCTGCAGTCTTTATGGCCATCAGCAGTGCACAAAATGGAAAAAGGACTTCTCATTGCCTAATGCTTTGCAGGGTTTAGGCACTTAATATTACATACATACTAACAATATTTCCACTGGAAAAAAATTAGTTAGTTTATAAATATAAATGTTTTCATACCACATAGTTGATGGTCGTGTTAGCCCTAACTAACTAGGAAGTGAAGATAGGAGGAATGCTTGAGCCTAGGATTGGGAGTCTAGCCTGAGCAACATAGTGAAACTCTGTCTTAGAAAACCAAAACCAACAAAAACAATGTGGAAGATATTTAACTTAAACTTGTAAAGCCTGCAAGTTCCCTTCTCATCCACAGTGAGTAGTTTTTCAATATTCAAAAGAGAAAGTTAAGAAGGAAAATAAAGTCAGTTGGCTCTTAGCAGTAGNAGATAAATCTCACAATACCAGTGGGTGGACTCCCCAAGTTTTCAAAATGTTATATCCTTTTCAAGTTTAAAGTTGAGTTAGAAATTCAGAACAGTATTTGTATCAGATTGGAATAGGCTTCACTGAATACAAACACCTAACTTGGAAGTCAGCAGGAGAGCAAAGGCATCCTTGAGAATGGAGAACAGAGAACTTGGAAACTCTAGGTACCTCAAGACAGAGCTTCCAAAGGAATGAGAGACTGGAAAATACTTAAAGAGATCTGAGAGACAGTGAAGACAGGTAACTTATAATAACATAATCATCACCACTTGGGTGTCTTCATGTGTGGTCAAGGCAGATCTCTGAGTTTAGGGCCAGCCTGGTCTACAGAGTGAGTGCCAGGACAGCCAAGCTTAGGCAGTGAAGGAGACAATAGAAAACACAAATCTGGTGAAGATGTAATTCAACAAGAGGACCATGTTCCAGTCCCAGTAAGGAGCAGAACTTGGCAACTTCGGCCACATGGGTTCAGGCTTTAGAGTCAAGGACATAATAAAGGGTTTGTGTAATTTCCCTCTGTAATTAAGGAAAGCCACTAAGGCCAGGCATATGGCAGGGGTATACCTGAATAGATGTCCAGAAAGGCAGTTGTGTGAAGCTGTAAAGCTGAAGTCTGTATTGCTTGGGTCCCTCAGGATGTTAGAGATGCCAGAGTCTTGGCATACCTGCTGAGGAAAGCTGCTAAGAGGTAATGGAGCCAGTCCAAGAGAAAGAAGTGTGTTGCATTCAACAAAGCTGAAATGAGTTGGAGATCTGAGAGTATTTTGAAATATACTATACAGATATAGAAATGCAGAGTTTGGACTTTGCCCAGCTGGTTCTCAGTCTTGCTTTGGTCCAGCATTTCCTTACTATGCTCCCTTTCCTCCCTTTTGGAATAGTAATGTATATTCTATGCTGTTGTGTGTTTGAAGTTTGAGTTAACCCCCAGGATAATGGGATTAATCCACGGAGTCTGTCTAATGAACAAAGGAATTTATTTCAAGGTTAACTCACAGCACTGGACATTTATTGTAGGGTCTGAAAAGTTTAGCTATGTTCCATGGTGATCTGCCTGGTCCAAGATCTCAGCATCCAAAACCAGGAGGTAGCAGAGACAGAAAGCATACTTGCATCTTAGGTATTAAGGATCCCTCCATGTCTATGCCTTAGGGGCATGTACCTCAAGTCATACACAGGTGTAACAGCTACCTGCTACCTCACTAGGGGTAGTGCTTCAGGGCATGGCTCAAACAGTCACCTGCTACAGGTGTACTTTTATATATGAAAATAACAAAGACATCAATGTGTCAAAGATGGATGTTTGAGTAAAAAATAAAGAAACATGAAAACATGATTGGTAAAACATGTAAATAAATGCCAGTAAGCACATACTAAATATTAACAGAGAAGCTTTTTCCCAGAACTTTTTCAGGACAGGCCAACTTTAACAAAATTGCCTGGCACATATTATAGATTATATCTTGGAAAGCATAAAAGCAGAGCAGAAAGCCATATCCAGACTCAGGGTACACTGACCAGATTGGGTTCTATAGCTATGTTCTGATATCCAACAAGAATAAACATGTCTTATAAATTGAAGATAAATGTTTGCCATAGGAGGCACAATATCATGTCCAAGACCAATCCAGGGAGCACAGTGCACTTAGGTAAAAGGCCCTCCTCTGTCTTGTTTCCTGGAGCCTCTCTTATAGTGTCTTTCCAAAAGACATTGTTCACCATGCATCATTCTTTTGACCATTACAGTGGTTTGAAAGAAAATGTCCCCCAGTGAGGTGACACTATTAGGCAGTTTAGCTTTGTTGGAGGAAGTGTATCACTGTGTGGGTGGCAGTGAGGTCTCTGTTGTTCAAGATACTCCCAGTGTCATGGACAATTTTCCTGTTGCCTTCTGATCAAGATGCAGCCAGCACCATGTCTGCCTACTAATGTGAGAAATCCACTGGAGTCTGCTTAAGGAGTATTAGGGAATTTATTAGGATATAAAAAAAGGAAATAAACTCATGAATACAGAACCAAGTAGACAGCTCTTGTCGTGTTCTGTTCTGATTGGGAGGAAATCCACCTCACAGTTCTATCACACCAGGAAATAGAAACCAGGGAGAAGGGACCTCATGACCCCCTCCCCTTCCTTTTAAGAGGTGATGTACATGGCAAGAAGCACTGCCTCCTTTGGGTGTTGTAGCCCAAGGTTATAGGTGGAGCAAATACCACTACAGCCTACACACTACCTTGCTCTTCACCATGATGATAGTGGACTGAACTTTTGAAACTGTAAGTGAGAAACCCCAATTAAAGTTTTCTTATAAGTGTTGCTGTGGTCATGGTATCTCTTTGCAGCAACAGAAACCCTAACTAAGACAATGGTGTTCCAACAATAATGGACTAAACCTCTGAAACTGTAAGCATGCCCCCACTTAAATGCTTTCTTTTGTAATAGTTTACTTGGTGATGGTGTAACTTCACAGCAATAGACCAGTGACAAAGATATGAAAGAAGAAAGAGACAATTTCCTCTTCTAAAAAGTATCTGCTAACCAGAGTNTTTAGAGCTGACCTAAGAGGGAGAGTAAGGTCAGAAGATAAGTCTATCTTGGGCCCAGCAAAAGCAGGACATAGAAGATGTAAACCCAACTGGCCATAGAGTGGACTCTGTGGGAATAGACTTAAAACAATAAACCTAAATGTATACAGAAGATATAAATCATAACTGACCACAAGTTGAACTCTGTGGGAATAGACCTGATAACCTGAACTCAGCGAAAACAGGACATAGGGAATGAAAAATTTATGTCTCTGTAGATATACTGCATTCTGTCAGCCATTACTAATTTCACGTTTATAGTTCAGCCAGTAAATTCAAAGGATACACACCTTCACCCAATCATATGATAAAGGACTTATACCACCCTGTTTGCAGTTTTCCCCTTTAAAAACCCCTCACCCTGAGAGCTCAGGGCCTTCCTCCTCCACCCGCTGCATGGAGTGTTGGAAATGGACCAAGTCCGAGCTTGCTTGTTATAAATAAACCCTTGTGTGTTTTGCATCAGGTAATGGCTCTGTGGTCATCTTCTTGGGGGTCTTACAATGCGGGTACTACAGATACATCCAGACCAGTATACCTAATCCTCATTTTCCTGAATGAATGATCTCTCTTGTATGATTCCTAACATATTATTAGGCTTTGTTTCTTTGTGATTTGATTTTTATTTACAATTGTGTGTGNTCACACCCATGTGAGTCTACACAAACTCCTATGTACACATAAATGCACACACCTGTGTGCATTTGAAGGCCAGAAGATGGTGTCCAATCACTCAAAGCTGGAGTTGCAGGTTTTGCAGGATACCCAGCTTGTCAAGTGGGTTCTGAGATCTGAACTTCCATCTTTATGATTAGCAGCAAGTGCTTTTCACTGCTGAGCCATCTCTTTATCAACCATAAGCTTTATCTTCACTAGGAAATATTGTTTGTCAATTAAATCACAAGGAAAGACAAGGCAGCATTTAGAATGAGACCAATTGTCCAGGCCAGCACTCTAACCCAGTATGCTCCACAGCCCCATCTCAGAGGCTGTGGCTGTGCAGCATGGAGAGCATCCACCTGCTCTGTGGAGAACTAGAGCAGGGGCACAGTCCTGCCTTCCTGAGCTCCCCAGGCTGCTGTGGCTCCCATGGTCTTCTGCTTAGTCACAGAGACTGGAGTCCAGGGCATGTGCTGCCTGTCAGCACTCAGCAGTGAGATGGGCAGAGGAGTACACCTCAGATATCAGAAACTCGTCCCGATGTACATGTTGACTGGTTATTTAAACTCATAGCAAGACCTGGAGCTCTTTCAGAGACCTTGGTTGTTCTTTCTCTTCTGAATGTCTTTTGGTTCATTTCATCCATTGAGATAATGAGAGCAAATGAAAGATTAAGAGCTACATTTTTCAATGATGATACAGCAGTACCCAATATCCAACCTCCAATTTATGTGGCATTAACATGCCCCTAAATGCTTTCAGGTTATATCTATCATGTACATATAATAAGCTGGAGTCAGAGAGAGACCTGGCAAGATTACGATGAGACCATTTTATACATTAAAAAATTACAGAATTTAACAAGTGAGACTGAATACTTCAGGGCAATGGTATAGAAGCTTCTAGGATATGTAATAATTATAGTTCTTTGTGTGGAGAGAACAGGACATTTTCTGAATAAAACTAACTGTAAGACTATTACAAGTTATTCAGGTTTTGTAAAAGTAGGTTTTTAAATCAGTGTAACTTCTCTCTGTGTCTCTCTGTCTCTGTCTCTGTCTCTGTCTCTCTCTCTCTGTGTATAATTCAGTGGTCAACACTGGGTATTTTCCTCTATTGCTCTCCACATTTATTTATTTATATTTATTTATTTATTTATTTATTTATTTATTTATTTATTCGATAGAGGTTCTCACTGAAATTGAAGTTCTTCAATTGCACTAGACTGTCTGACTATTGAGACCCCATGATTCTCTTGTCTCTGTTTCCCAGAATTCTGAGTGCAGGTTCACCCACATCAACTGAATTCTTAAGTGGCTGCTGGAGATCATAGGACCTCATGATTGACAGCAGGCAGCTGACACACTGAGCATCTCCTTAGTCTCTAAAGACTACTATTTTATTCCTGTTACATTTTCACAGAACATAAGCAAACGGGGATCTTCTGGCATTCTGATGGACTGCCCTTTACCATGTGATATAAAGTAGCTCTACTAATTGTAGAGTTTATATGAATTCCAGCACTCAGTAAAGGAGGAAGATTATTTCAGATGCCAGTGTGTCACAGGGAAATTTACAGACCTCTGAGGACTTTTTTAAATTAAGCTTTATTAGATAATAGATGTAGAGAAGTAAACATACGACAATGGTCTGTAAGTGCATTGAAGATTGCACATGGCTCATGATGAATCTGACTTTGGGTCACCTAAATTAGTCCACTGAATAACAACCATGAGTTTAAAGCAGCTTTATGCTCAGCAGGGATGAGTTTTCCTATTCTCCCTTTTAAGTGCTGCCTCTTTTAACTATCAAGAAAGAAAGGAAGCAAGTAAAAGTCTGTGGTGAGCTACACTGTTTGTCTCTGTACAAGGAACTTGTGGTCTATGATCATACAAAACCCCATTTCCTACTTGAGGCAATGTAGGAAACACAGCCAGTACATGTGCAGGGTCAGGCACAGAGACACTTAACACTGATCTAAGGCTGAGGAGACACACTCATAGAGAGGGACATGTGCCACATGGCTCCTCACAGCCTGCTCTGTGTGTGGGTGGCCTTGGCCTTCTCTGGTATGGATGTCTCACATATAGTTAAGTATATTAAGCAGGAAGCATTGCCCTAGGCATATAGCAGTTCACATGGACATGATGGGGAACAGGGGTTAGAGAGAAGCGAGCAGAACATGGCTTCAGTTAGGTTTGTCTTGGGTCTCGAGGTACCGAATTCCAACATGTTTTATTCACACTGTCACAGAATAAGCTTTTTTTCTTTCTTTTGATTGTTCTGCAGGATCCAGTTTGGGCCAGAAAGTGACTCAGGTCCAGTCAACTGCAAGCACACATGAGGGAAGTAAAGTCACCCTGGACTGTTCATATGAGACAAGTCAGAACATATACCATCTTTTTTGGTACAAGCAGCTTCTTAGTGGAGAGATGATTTTTCTTATTCGCCAAATGAGTTCTTCTACTCAGACTGAGAGGAGCAGCCACTACTCTGTTGTCTTTCGGAAATCAGCCAAGTCCATCAGCCTTGTCATTTCAGCCTCACAGATAGAAGATTCAGTGAAGTATTTCTGTGCTCTCTGGGAACTTAGTCAGGCACAGTGTTTGAAGTGATAGTACAAGCTGAACAAAAACTGGAGCTCCTTAAGCATAGTCTCTCTCGAGGAGCCCTGATGAGAAGCACACCTGCACACCCAGACAAGAAGGTCCCAACTGTGGCTCCTTCACCTGTGGTCTGCATCAGAAGTGTGTTTCTGAGTAAAACCTCGTATTATGCAATTTAGATGCTATTATGGTGAGTGTCTTTCTTTTAAAATGCTGTTTTGAAAATATTTAGTTAAAAATAGATCACAGAGACCATGTGTAGTCTCTCTATACTTGGGAATCTTGCACCACAATGATCTAATGTATTAGTTTTTCTTTAAGCTGGTATCAGCACATACCTCAGACTAGGCATCTGGAAAAGCAAAGAACATAATTTCCTTCTGAAACTGAGAGAAGCAGAGCCATGATGAGTGAAGTAGTGAGAGATACATTATGAGGAGTTCACCCTGTGAATTACTGGTGGTGACTTGTGACCCTACCAATCTGGCACTGAGTCAGATCAGCAATTGGAAAGGACATTTGCATGAGGGCAGCATCTGTGTCTCCTGAGACTTGGAAAATACAGTGTGACCCAGAAGGTAATTGGAATCTAGAATGATAAGCCTCCCTCATCTCCTCAATCTTTCTCATTTTGGGAGCTTCAGAAGAAGCCATGCCATTTGCCAACATGCTACACACAGACTTGCCTCAAGATAAAGAAAAAATTATACAAGTGAGTATCAGAGTTAAATGTAAACTGAGCTGGAACCTCATTGACATCAGAGATGCCTGGGGCCTAAATATTCAGAGCTACATAAAAATAAATATATTACACCTGTTTTTCAACTCTTCTACAGTTGCTTTTTCCATATCCAGCCACCCTCCCCCCAAACACAGCAACACAGGGAAGGGAATTCTAAGAAATGTTTTCCAGATATGCTTTTAAAGATTTTTTTTATTCTCATGTGTGTAACTGTTTTGTCTATATGTATGTGNGTGTACTGAGTGCATGTCTGGTGCTGAGGCAGAGGAGGGCATTACATTTTCTGTAAGTGGAATTATTGAAGGGTATGAGTTGCCATGTGAGTGCTGGGAACTGAATCTGAGTCCTNTGCAAGAGCCTCAAGTGCTCTTAACTACTGAGTCAATGTTCTAGCCCCTGTTTCCACATAGTTTACATTAAGATTACAAAGCTACCATAGGGCTTCTGGGTAAGCTGTCAGATTAGATGTTGGGTTTCTGAGATAAGAGAAAATAGGGGTAAGAAAACCACAATAGGTCATTTAAGAGAAAGCTAAAGAAACAGAAAGTAGCTGACATGGTACTTTCTCCACAAAGAACCAGCCAAGCGACAGAGTCATAACAAGCTGCTCCTGCCAGTTACCACAAGCTGTAACAGCAGTGAAGTGTCTGCCTGCATGGGCTCCATGGGAGTCACAGATAGAAAATCCAACTGTCCAATCATGTTCTTCCTTGGGCTCTGCTTCAGTTCCTTGCTCCATGTTCCTACCCTGAGTTCTGATTTCATTTCGTAATGATGGACTGTGAGGTAGAAGTATGACCAGGAATATTCTCTTTCTTATCCAGGTTGGTTTTGATCAGTGTTTCATCACAGAATCCCAACCCAAACCAGAACAGGGGCCTCACCTCAAAAACTTCTGACAGAAAATGGTCTTTCATCACAGAAACCCTCTTCTGGAAGGACACACTGACAATTTGTTTGGATCCTGAGACTAGTAGCCTTTCCCATCTGTGTAGATTGATATAAAATCAACCTAAGCAGAGGAAAAATTATGTCATCTTGAAGAAGATGAAATAATGACTGGGTGCATGATATCTATTCCTTCATGCTACTGAGTATTTTAATGTTTTAAATTTATTATTATTTTACAATTTCCTATACATGTAATATATTTTGGTTGTATTCTTCCCATTATCCTCTTGAATTACCTTCCCTCTCCCTTCAAACTCATTCTTATTTCTAATAAGTCTCATTATGTCCTATATTTATGTCCTTTTACTTGTGGCCTACTGCATTTAAGTAGGGTTTCTTCCGTGAGCATGGACCTGGGTAGGGGAGTTACTGGAGAGAGATGATGGCTTATCAGTACATTATCACTACAGTACTGAGGAACATGACTTAACTTCCCCCCAGCAAGCAGCAACAAAATGAAGTCCCTTGGTTAGCATTGGAGGCTCATGACAATGATAGAATGCTGAAAGGCCCAATTTTGTTCACACAGCCACTTTTTTTGTGAGTTCATGAGTGCAATATCCATGTCAATCTTGCTGTCAAAGCTTTTTATGTTTTTAGTCTTACAACAATTTCTCTACTGCACAAAACTATGACCCACGTGCTTCTTTTGTCAATTTCATTATAGTCCTTATTTGCCTCTTTTCCCTTTCCTTATACATTTCACTAGTTAAATAGTAACTCAAGAGCAGGATATTTTCACCCAAACACATCATTGAACGCTGCTGTGGATTTGGAAAAGTGCTCTAGTGTTTAGTACTGCAAGTCAACAGTGGAAANCTGCTAAGTCACTATATCTGGCAGTGCAGTTTCACTCCCTGCTAAATAGAAGTAGGTAACAAAAATTCAAATAAGAGCAAATGACCAGGAGAAATCACATTAAACAAACAGAAAGAAAACACAGAAGAAGAAAAAGTCAGAAAACACATCCATCAGCTGCACTCAGCATGACAAATAAACACAAAATATATGAGACAACCATCTACTATGACATCTACCCAGACTCAAAACTCCCCAGTGGTGGACACCAAAAAGAGTGGGACAGCCAAAATATGAGAGAAAGACACAGTGTTTTCCTTTGAAAGAATAGGAATGACCATATATGAGAGTCAAGGAAACATAAGAACAATGGAGGAGACTCAACTCAGGATCTTGATGAAAAAATTATCAAAATGATCTAAATAGCTGGTAACTTGGAGAAATTTTTAAAAATGGAGGAAAGATTTGACAAGAAAATTGAGATTTTTAAACAAACTAGCCACAACTGGTAGAAAAGAATGACTCAACCAATCAAATAACAAACAGCAGGAGGCACCATTAGCAGACAAGTACAAGCAGAAGGATGAACTTCAAAGACAAAGGAGAAGGTTGAGACAGCCATACAATTATAAAAATATATAGAAAATAATGAACATATCCCAAACTTCCAAGAAATGTGCGACACATTCAAGAAACCAAACCTAAGAATTCATGGGGCAGAAGAAGGAACTGAGGAAAATTTTGTAAAATAGACAGGTCATTTGTCAAATGATAGCAAAATCCTTCAAACCCAGTGAAAGAGATGGAGATCCAAACTAAAGAGCATTTAAAACCTAAACAGACATGACCAGAGAAGAACCTGTACATGAAAAATAAGGAAATGATGTTAAGTACTATAAGGAAAAACACCAATCTACATTCAAACCAGAAACATCAGAAAAGATGAGATCACTACTCTAAAAGCCAAGATATCATGCCATGATGTATTTACGAACTGAAAGTAACTATCCACCAAGATTGCTATACTTGGAAAGTGATCTCTTTAATTCGATAGAGAAAGAAAAACATTTCAACAATAACACAATTCAAAACAACTCATGACAACCCAGCCAACACTGCAGAATATCCTTGGAGCAACACAATAAATGGAAGAAGAAAGGCAATCTCATTCATAAGGACAGAAAAACAAACATTTCATAAGAGGAAGGGATGAAAAGATGAATGCCAGGAAGGAATCAATTATGTCCAACTCAGCAACCAACAAACTCCTAATGTGAACCTGGAAGGAAAGAACAGCAATGAGCCACACAACCCAAACGCCAACCAACAAAATCATGACAGACTGCAAACTGCTATCAATAATCAATTAATACAGAAAGTAGAGACATTTGCTGATGAAAGCTCCACAGAGACCTTTTAATAACAAGCATTACAGTAGAGTGATGTATATAAGTGTCAATTATGTCTGTTTTCTATGTTGGGGGAGGGTATATTAGGAAGGGGAATCATGCTGGAATTGTCCCACTGACTGTACAGAAGAGCAGACACCAGTGCAGCTCTGGCATTAATCCCAGGACCCACTAGCAGCTGCCGGGTGCCACCAATGCAGCATGAGCACAGGTGCCTCATGACAAACATGGCTGGCATGTTCAACTGCATAATGTCCAGACAATGTATTTGAATGGCATTANTACATTAAATAAATTGTAACTAATAAAAAATAGGTAAATAGCTTCAACTTACCAACTAAAAGCCACAAGCTAACTGGTTGGATCAACCAACAATACCAATTATTAGTTGTCTCCAAAAAACATCTCCCATAAACAAAAACATCAAAAACAAAAATCAGAAGATGGGGTTCAGCAGGCCGAGTAAGAGAAATCTGTAGATGTGGTACAGCAAGAGTCACATCTGAGAGAGTAGACTTCACACCAAAGCTAGTCAGAGAGGCGAAGAGAGTCACCACATAGTCAGAGTGTAATCACTGCACATATGAGCGCATGGGGCTTTGGAGCTCCCAGTCCAACAAAATAAACACTAAATGACATAAAATGTCACATGGGGCCCTAATTAATAACGATCCAAGACTTCAATGGCTCACTGTGACTTTAGTAAGCCCTCCTAAATTAGAAACCAGCAAAGAAACTTCAAAGCTTATGGGTTCTGAAGGCCACTACTCTTACTTTGGCAGGAGAATCCCAGGAAGACAAGGGAAGGCAGTAGGCAGTTAAGTCACTAAATGCAAACAACAAAATCTTATTAACAAATGTAAAATTCTTATTCTCTACTCTGAGAAACAAATGCCTGATACCTCATTAGAAGTGAGAGAAGTCAAGGAAGACAATTTTTAAAGATCTAAAAGAAAAGTGAATGAACGCTAACATCCTATGAACTTGACATTGTTTACAATTGTCCTTGTTAAAATTTACTCAAGTTGGATTCAGTAGCATTTCCATATAATTTTAAATGACATGTGCATCTGAGGCAGAGGATTACCAGTTTTATGCCACCCAATGTAAAATCTACTGTCTGCCTAAAATAAAACAACAACAAACTTAAGAAGCTGGAAGGTTCACTCACACACTGGGAAATTATTTTTGCAATGTGTAGTTCTTTACCTTCTTCTAAAAAATAGAGTCTTTCCATGCTGTCCAGTCTGACCTCACACTATTATTACTCTGTGCTCACATGGTCCTCTTTCCTCACCATCCCAAGTTTCTACAGGCAAGAGTCACAATGTGTGTTTCTGTAATGTGCATTTCTGAAATGGATCTAAATACAGAGTAAATAAGTTTATAAAACCAGTAAGAAAAGAAATACTCAAAAAAAGGTAAAGCTTAGTTATTTCACAAATCATCTCAATAACTAAGCATACAAAAGCACCAGAGATTTTTATTAGAAAGAAATTCCAGACCAGCATAAGTGTGCCATCTCTGTTCTTCTGGCATCCAGTGCATATTAGTGTAGTCATGAGGAAATGACACCAAGAAGTTAGGGAAAAATAATGACTATCCTTTTTGTTTGTTGTTTTGCTTTGTTTGTTTGTTTGTTGAGAGTATGTTTCTATGTGAAGCCCTGGATGTTCTGAACTCTCTTCTGTAGACCAGGCTGGCCTCAAAGTCAGAGATTCTCCTGTCTCTGCCTCTCCAGTGCTGAGATTAAAGGTGGGTGCCCCCACCACCCACCTAATGACCTTTTTTAAAGAACAGATACTTCCATTTTTTAATAAACTTCCATCATCAAATCCACATGAAGAAAAGAGAGAGCAGAAATGAACCACAGACCTGAACACTGAAGAAAAGAAAGGATTTACTGAGAAAAAAAATGGGGTTATTTTTAGTTAGTATTAACATATAAGAGATATTGCAATATGTATTTCAGAATTTGTCTTATACAGACATAATAATCACATAAGATACCTCTTTTTTTTTTCTCAGTTTTGGTGTTCAGGATTGTGACGCAGCTTTCTCTAACTTTGAATAGAACCTCTGAGTTTTATTGT
>LZPO01044596.1:55031-65076 GCA_001675575.1 Neotoma lepida | reverse complement strand
GTGGCTGAATGTCTCAGTAATGGTAACATTATTGGATATATCTGACCCTTAGAGAATGGAGAAAAAGATGCCAAGCCTAAATACACATTGCCAGAGTATCAACAGATCTAACACCACTAACCTACCTGATAGCAAAACTGAGTGTCTCAGGAGTCTCTTCTGTGCTGTGAAGTCCGAGGAGTCAGAGGGAAAGTTATCCCAAGAGCACACGGGACACATTTCCCTACCAGGACCTCTGTCCCTTACCTTTGCCTTGCCTGCCCATAGTGCTGTCTGGTCAAATTCCAGCATGGTGACGCACTGCACTTCCCATAAGTCTTAACTAAAATACAACCCCTTGTGAAGACATTGTCTAAACCTTTCCCCTTTCCTTCCCTGAAAATCAGGCTCTGGCATATTCCAAATGTGGAAAGGGAAGTAGTTGTTTTATAGTTTTTATTTATATCTTAAATACTTTTATTGGTCTTAAAGAAATAGTACCCAGAGTAATGAACTTCTGAAGGAGTTAGAGGGAGGGATCTGTGTGGGTGGGAAAGCATAAGCAGCCCCCTGAGATGGAAGCTTCTAGTTCCTAGAACACACATGAATAGAAGTGTCTGGAAGGTAAGAGTGTTGCTATATAAACAGGACCAACAGAGGAAAGAGGAGGACCAGAGAGCTACAAAAGACTCAGCTCACAATCAGTTTAGTGAACTCCCAGCCTTAGAGTATCCCCATCCCTACAGGATGAAGCTTTACTTCCTCCTCCTCTGAGGCTCATCTTCTGTCTTTCCGTGACACCCTGGCCTTTGTCTGTCACAGGGAATGTACTCTGTAAAACCCTAGATGACCACCAGCATGACTGCTGTACCCCTATCCCCTTTGCCCCTCCTTCTGGGGCCTTGACTCCCCCGACCCTTTGAACCTCCTTCTGATTTCATGTAGCCTGTGTTCTGATACTCTATAATTTTCTGCTTCTTTTCCCTTTTCAGCCTTCCCCTAAGATCTCTTTATTTCTTCCTCCTGGTCCTAATGACGTTTCTCCACATAGCTTTGTACGTATAAAGATTAATCTAGTTCCTGTACATGAGACAACACATGCAATATTTGTCTTTCTGAGACTCAACAGGAAGGAGTTTTTGACTGAACCTCTTCCACCAGGGGTCTAAGTGAAGTATTTTGATATTTAGCTGAGCTCATAGCTTCTCTTTAGTGCTTATGAGTCAAATTGCGAGAATGCCTAGAAGCAGCAGCAGCTAACCTTGCTGATCTGAAATTAGAGTTTTGTGATAATCATGCCATGCAGGATTCAGGCAGACAGTTGTGATGTCTACAGCTGTCAGATGTTTCCATGATTCATGTAGGAGTGCCAAAGACGATTCATGGGTTTTCTGGGCTGAAGAGCAAAAAAGTGCTTAAGATATGGAAGTTGATCTTCTTGTCCAAGGTGGGGCATTTTTCTTTGCTAAGTGGAATTTGCACCTATATTCTGTCCGTCTTCATACTCCAGAAATATTCTGATGTGTTAGGAACAAGTCACTGATGGAGAAGAAGATGCTGTAGGTAACATGGCACAGTGCACTCTTGTCATCTTCCACTCTGCCTCTGACCCTATCAATGTAATCCATGGTTTTCCCATTGGCAGTAATTGACAGACCACAGATGCTGGCGAGTATCCATGAAAGCTGTCCTTAGGATCCGCTGCCAAGTAGGCCCAGAAGACACCATGAGCTTTCTCTTGTAGGCAGACACAGTAACTTCAGAGTGTGCCTGCTAGTCTTTAATGGAGGACATGGTAAGCAGAGCCAGCAAATGTCTGAGGTAGCAGAGCTACTGTGCTGTGTGATTTCCATGTGTTTTCCTGTTTAGTGCTTACTGGACATGCCAAAGTTCTTGAATATTCCCTCCTTGAACAGCATAGCAACATTCCAGATACTAAGACATGGGCTGAGGTTCTGGACCTGCCACTTATTAGCTAAGGGGAATTTTTGAGACTGCTTCATAATTTTCATGCTTGATTTCCTCATTCCTAATGTGATTGTTGGTAATATCTACTGCAAAGTTCTTTATGATGGATAGTTGAAATTATGGCTGCCAATACTTATTATTAGCCTGAGCCAAAAAAAGTGTACAAAGTTATTTACAGAAAGGGAATCATATGTGTTAGGGAATGAATACCTTGCCTAATGCCACAAAGTTCCTGTCACAGCTGAGCTTTCCTTGAACTCATATTTAGAGAGTGCTGTCAACTTTTACTGGAAACTGATTTTGTTTTCTTATTGAATGACATGATTGTGCTTGCCTGCATTCTTCTTTAATTATCTGTTTAGCAGAATTCCCACAGGAGAAGATATTAAAATTCCAAAGAAAATCTTATTTTTCAGTCAATATGCACAATAATGTGGGTCTTTATGGCATTTTCATCCACACATATCATTATTTGCTCATATTAACCTCATCGCCATCCCTTGTTCCAATCTTACTTCTGGCAGTCTTTCCTTGCAAATATTCCCAGTCTACGTTCATATATATACATAAACATTACATATAATATACATATATTATATATAATACAAAATTTCAAATATACATTACATTATATACATATAATGATTAACAACCTACTGACTCCATTTAGTATTGTCTATACCTACACGTGTTCAGGCCTGAGAAGGTGGGATTGGAAAACCTATGTTGGGGGTTGTCCCTGGAAGAAACTGATTCTAATCTGTGTCCACAGGTTTGACCACCTGTAGTTCATCTTCGAGTTGAGCCATGTGTACTCTCCCTTATCCATGTTGACATGCCAACTAGTGTTATCATGATGTAAGCTTTGCTCAGGCAATCATATTTTTGAGATTTATGCATGTATTTCCCTTATCATTTCTAGCAGAACCTACCTAGCAGCAGGCATTCTAGTCCTGTGTCTCTTAAAATCTTTCTGCCACATCTTCTGTGATTCTCTTGAGTGTAGGGGTTGCACTGCAGATGTATCAGTTGGATTTTGCACCATAGGGCCTCTTACTCTTTGTATTTTGACCAGTTGTGGATTGTTAACCCATGGGAAGCACAATGTACAAATACTTGTCTTTGGGGATTGTCTCGACTATTAATACTTGTAGGGAGGTCCAGCCTACTATGGGCCAGACCATCTGTAAGCAGGTGTTCCTAAATTGTATAAGAAAGCTAGATGAGTATAAGTTGACCTGCCAGCCAGATAGTAACTCACATTCTCCTATGTCCTTCCTGTATCTCTTTAGCTGTAAACTGCATTACTTCACTAGAGGTAATGCTGTATAGAATAGCAACCAGTCCTGATTTCAAGTTTATGAACTGATTCCTTCAGTGATGGACAGTGACTTGGCATCATAAGCCAAAATGAAGCTTTTCCTTTCCCAAATTGTGTTTTGTCAAGATACTAGCCAAAGCAACAGAAAAGAAACTAAGACATCAAGTCTAATAAATGTTGTCAGTGTGTGTATGGGTGTGGGCCAACCACTGAAGCATGGGAAACCTACAAATGCCTACAACTTCAAAAGAAGGTTGATTTGTCCTCTTATCAACTGATCCTAGTCCTCTGTCAACACAGATGGAAACATTAATTTAAACTATGTATGTAAAGGTATGTACACATATACCTATACTTACATATTTTTCTGTAATTTTAGCCAATAGATACTAATATGACTCCTTAAAACTTTTTCAACTGTGGTTACTGTAGTTTCACCCTCCTCCATCTCTCTGCTTGTATGTCGACCTCCCTCCCCCTCCTCTAATTTTTCCTATTTCTCCCATTGAATTATACTTACCTTGCTTCCCCAACCACATGTTTCCTTTTGTACCTTTCTGACTTCTGTGGTCACTCTAGGTTATATATTTTCCATGTGAAGATTTGGAGTTAGGAGACTCTACAGTTTCCATTGGAGTTAGGAGTTCAGTTGCAGAACATGTGGCATTTGTCTTTCTGGGTCTTGGTCAACTCAAAATATTTTTTTCTAATTCCATTGATCTACCTGCAAAGTTTATGATGCCATTTTTCTCTACATTGAAGAATATTCCATAATGTATAGGGGCCACATTTTCATTATCCGTTCATCTGTTGAAGGACATTTAGTTGTTTCCTTTTCCTAGTTATTGTGAATAGAGCAGCAATGAACATAGCTAAGCAAGTGTCCATGGGGTAGGATGTAGAGTTCTTTGGACATAATCAAGAAGTGGCATAGCTGGGTCATGTGGTAGACTTCTCTTTAGTGTTTGGAAGATTCTCCACACCTGTTTCCAGAGTAACTACACCAGTTTACGTTCTCTCAAGAGTGAATATGGGTTCCTACCCCCACACCATCTCCCCAGCCCTTGTTGTCAGGTGTTTTATTGATTTTAGATACTCTGACTGGGGTAAGATGAAATCTCAAAGTTATTTTAATTTGTATTTCCCTTTGCTAACGATGATGAATAATTTTGAGATCTTTTTTTTTAGCCATTTTTATTTCTTCTGAAAACTCCATCTAAACAGTCTTGTCTTCTGACCATCTTTATTTTCTTCACCAGGAAGTGATGGAGTGTCAAGGGCTGGTTTAGTGAGGCCTGTGGAGATGGCCTGAAGCTTTTGTTGGTGCTGTCAGTCCACTAGGGGGCACTGTAGGATTCCTAGAAATTACTTTTTCTTAATTTGCCGTGAGATTTGAAGAGCTGAGAAGAGACATAAGGCAATCAACCCACAAAGCTAGGAGTAGGGGTCACTGTGTGGAGTTCACCGGATCTTTAGCTCTCAATCATTTTATATAAAACCACAGATATCTAGAGCCTTTTCACAGGATCCCATTTGTCTATAAATCTATTTTAAGAACAATTCTCTGAACAGGTGTAAGCAAAATAGAATCTCACTGGGCATTATGAGGATAGACACTCAGGAGAAAACATCTCCACTGCTTTTTTTTTTATTTTTATGTTTAAAATTTCCCAAATTCAAAGAAATAGAAATTATTCCAGTAACCTTTATACAATATATAATATATATGCATGATATCTTTCTCTCTATCATCTATCTATCTATCTATCTATCTATCTATCTATCTATCTATCTTCTAAACTACTTCAGAAGAAAATTGGGAAATATAATGTATGAAAAAGTAGAAGGGAGGGGGCCTCTCTTAACTTGAGCATGCATTTACAGCCTGGTTAGAATCAGCTGCATTTTTCTGCACAGCTGTAGGATAAGGTAAGAGATAGAAAATAAATTATAGTGAAAACACGGGCATGCCTTGTTTTTCTTAGGACCAATAAAACTGTCCTTGTGTACATTTGCTATGCACATGATGATCTGATAATTTCAAGGAATTCTTTTTATTCCTTACAGTGCATTGCAAGCTGATTTGTTCCATTGTGTGATTTAATATGCCAGGATTTTCTCACCGTGTATATTAGCTATACTGAAGGGTGGTCCCAAGCCCAGGAGTAGANGGCCAGGAGAGAATGAACCCAATGATGCTTTGTATCATATTGCTTAGTTTGTTTTTTCTTTTTCTTTTTTGATCTTATTGGTCTTTTATCTATATTTTATATTTATCTGTATTCTTGTGTTTTATGGGTTTTGGGTGTGTATATTTCTTTGCTATTATTTTTTAATTCTGGTGTGCTTGTTTGCCTGTCTGTTTCCTTTCTAAAGAGAGCAAAAGAGAGAAAGAAAAGGCATGCTGTTGGGTGGGTGAGGAGATAGAAAAAATTCCGGAGGAGTTGGGAGATGGGAGATCATGATCAGAATATATTGCATGAAATGCTTTTACAAGCATAAACGATAAAAAAAAGTCTTGCTAGGATTCTGCAAGGCTCTTCTGACCCACTAGAGCCATCAATTTCACATCAGTATTCTGCATTCATGAATTCTCCTTCCTCACACATTTTTGCCCAAACTCCCCTTTTATGAAATGTTACATTAGAAATATAGTGTCCTGGGATCTACATCATTGTCCTCCACAGTTGTGGAGCAATTACCATGCAGTCATGAGGTGAAGATGGGTGGGGTTTCTTGTTCAGATGAAAGAGGAAACAGTGATTGGGAGAGAACTTATTGTGTGTAAGCACAAGTGTATCTGGGCACAAGACTTGACACCCCTCACAGCTGGAGAGAAGACACCCAGGCAATTGGACAGGGGCCATGGAGAGGAAACTGGGAGCTGTGCTGTGGATTCTGTGGGTGTGGATTTGCTGTGAGTTGTACTCACTTAAGTTGCTTTAGGGATTTCCAGAAATGTTGCGGGGGCCAGAGGGGATGAGCCAGCACAAAGCTCCTGTGTATTTATCCTCATGTGTGTCTCCTGGGATATTTGACAGGTGTGGGTGAAAACTTCTCTTTGATTTTGGTTTTCTTTTGTTTCCAAACAGGGGTGAGAGGAGTTGAGGTGGAGCAGAGTCTTTTAGCCCTGAGTCTCCATGAGGGAACCAGTTCTGCTCTGAGATGCAGTTTTTCTGAAACCATGACAACTGTGCAGTGGTTCCAACAGAATCCCGGGGGCAGCCTCATCAATCTTTTTTACCTGATTCCAGGAACAAAGGAGAATGGGAGGTTAAAGTCAACATTCAATTCTAAGGAGCGCTACAGCACCCTGCACATCAGGGATGCCCAGCTGGAGGACTCAGGCACCTACCTCTGTGCAGTGCAGGCACAGTGCTCCCAGCAAGTCCACAGCCTGGCCACAAACTGCACCTAGAAGTGCAGCTACAGCCCTGCCACAGGGAGACTCTGTAGGAGGCTTTTCACAGCTGTGGCTTTATCAGATCTCCACCAATTACAAAGAAAGTGCAAGGAAACACAAAATTACCAAAGCAGAAGTTCACACCTAAATTCGGGTGATGTAATATTGACTTGTAGAAGGATAAATGCTCAGAAACATCAGCCGACATGACTAATATGCACATTTTATTTTATCATATTCTTGTGCTAATATCATGAAATATAAACCCCTCTTATACACTCCAGAATCATCTTGGTCTTTTCTCAAAATTGGAAACGGAGAGCGACTATTTTCATCCTTTGTTTAGAGAGCATGAGACAACACTTGCAGCTGTTCTGCTCAGTATGGTCAGTTTCCCCTTCCTCATCTCCTTCCAGAACCTCCCCACCTCCCTATCCATCTAACTCCACACCTTCTTTCTCTCTTAGAAAACACACAAGCAAATAAACAGACAAATTCAAATACAACAAAACAAACAGAAAAAATAAAAAGTATGAGAAGCACAGTTTCATGCAGAGACATATGCATACACAAAAATCCATAAAAACACAACACTGGAAACCACAATATACAAGCAAGTAACCAATATGGCAAAATAATGCACAGATAAATCATTATGAGAAAAAAATCTCTAAAAATATTATTGCGTCCATTTGAGTTGGCCATCTACTGCTGGGCATGAGGCCTTCCCTTAAGTGTGGTTTGTACAACCAATAAAACTCTGCTGTCAAAATTTAAATTTTCCTTTGTGAGAGGTTGTCAATTGGCAATAGCTTCTTGGTTAGGGATAAAAGATCGTGTCGTCTTCCCCTTCTTAGCACTGGGGCCCTATCTGTATTGGACCTGTGCAAGTCCTGTGTATGCTGCTGCCACCATCTCCATGAGTCCATATGTGAGCCTGTCTTATTGCCTTCTGGAGGCCATTGTTTTCTAAGTGCCTTCCATCTCCACTGACTCTTACTTTTTTTCTTTTTTTCTTTTTTTCAAGACAAGGTTTCTCTATGTAACAGTCCTAGCTGTCCTGGAATTCCCTTTGAAGGCCAGGCTGGCCTCAAACTCACAGAGATCCACCTGCCTCTGCCTCCCAAGTCCTGGGACTAAAGGCATGTGCCACCACCACCCAGCTCCACTGACTTTTACAATCTCTCAGATTGTAATTGTAATTGTAAATTCCCTGATTCTGAGGGGAGAAGTTTAGTGGAGACATTCCATTAGGACTGGGTGTTCCAAGGTCTCTCATTTTCTGCATATTTTTCAGTTGTGGAGTTGTGGGTCTCTGTAGAGTGAATCTTAAACAGTCTTATTAATTGAAAACACCAGGCCAGGTATTGAGGTAAATTCTGAATGATCAGAGAGACAGAACAAGCCACAGCCAACCTCACCTTGCCAACTCCTCAGCTGATCTTGTTTCCTCAGACTGCAGGCTTCTGAGTCTTCACCCGAATGAATCTCAGCTGAACTCTGCTCAAAGCCTGAAAGCTTAAGAGGCCCCTAGCTTCTGGTTTCCACACCTTATATACCTTTCTGCTTCCTGCCACTACTTTTCTGGGATTAAAGGCATGTGTCTTTCTCAAGCAAAGACATGAGATTTCAGGTGCTGGAATTAAAGGTGTGTGCCACTGGAATTAAAGGTGTGTGCCACCATGCCTGGCTGTTTCCAGTGTGGCCTTGAACTCACAGAGATCTGGATGGATCTCTGCCTCGGGAATGCTAGGATTAAAGGCATGTGCTACCACTGCTTAAGGCCTGTCTCTTATACACATCTAGATGTGTATAAGAGACAGTCTTAAGTCCATTCAGAGTGTGGTTGGTTTCCCCAATATCATTTGGGCCATTATCACACTAGTGTATCATGTATGGATGTCACCATTGTAGATGAAAGGATTTATAGCTTGGCTGGTGTTTATCTTTCTCCTCTTGTAGCATTCAGAGTACCTTCCTGAACCATGAACATTAGTTCATAGGGGTGAAAGCTCTTATTAGGCACCATCTCAACTTCTCCATGTTCAATGAGATATGTAGATGTTGTCTTCAACAATAGTAACTTATCATCCATTTGTGGAGAGCAACCAATAGNCTGNTTTGTTTGAATATTTCCATGGGGCCANTTTGGCCAACAANTCAGATGACAAACATTCTTGACTGGAGGTTTCAGTTGATGGTAAGAGATGTCTAGTTGGTGCTTTGTCTTCCTGCCATTGGTGTTTTCATTTGGATTTCTTTTACATATATGAAATGTGTGTGTGTGTGTGTGTGTGTATGTGTGTGTGTGGTGTATGCTTCTACTATAGTAGGTTTCCATATGACCTCTCAGATGGAGCTTAGTTTTAGCTGTCTCTCCCTATATTCCCTCTCTTATTTTCTCTTTCCTCCTCCTCTCTGCCCTCCCCTATCTCTTTTACTACCTATTGTATTTTTCCCCTATTCAGGAAATATTTCCTTCTCTGCTAGTCCTCTACTCTACTCCTAACTTCTGTATGTATACAGATTGTGGCAAGCCTATTGAAGGCTTAAAAGCTAATACCCACATATAAGAAAATATATACTATGTTTTTCTTTTGGAGTCTTGGTTACCTTACTTAGGATGATTTTTTTTCTAACTCCATCCATTTACTTGTGACTTTCATGACTTGATTGCTGAGTAATATTTCATTGTGTAAATGTACCACATTTTCACTATTCATCTTTTGATGGGCATCTAGGCTATTTCCAATCTCTAGCTATTATGACTGGAATAGCAATGAACATTGATGAGCAAGTGTCTCTTTAATAATAGGGTACAGAGTCCTATGAGTATATGCTGATATGTGGTATAGTTGAATCTTGAGGTAGATCTATTCTCATTTTCCTAAAGCATCACCACACTTATTTCCATAGTAGCTCTTAAAGTTTGCACTCTCACCAGCAATGGGTGAGTGTTCCCCTTACTCTACATCTTCACCAGCATAAGACGCCATTGTTTTATTGATTATTGCCATTCTGACAGGTGTAANATGAAATTTCATAGTGCTTTCAATTTGTATATTCTTTTTTATTATTAAAAAGATCTTCCACTCCTTTTACATACCAATCTCAGATCCACCTCTCCTCCCTCTTCCCACCCCGCCAGCTTCCCCACCTCAACCCATCCCTATTCCCACTTCCTCCAATACAAGGTCTCCCATGGTGAGTCCCCAGAGTCTGGCACTCCCAACCAAGGCAGGACAAGACCCTCCTCCCTGAACCAAGACTGCACCAGGTGTCCCACCATAGGCACTGTGTAAGCTGTAAATATACGGCTAGCTCAAGTATTATAATTTTATCAAAATAGCTTTATTTACAAGCAACTTACAAAC
>LZPO01044595.1:139494-151740 GCA_001675575.1 Neotoma lepida | reverse complement strand
TGGCGACAGAGATTTATAAAATGGGTTAATTTAAGATATAAGAACTAGCTAGCGAGAAGCCTGCCAGGGCCATAGTTTAAAAATGATATAAGCCTCTGTGTGTTTATTTGGGTCTAAGTGGGCCGTGGGAGCCGGGCGGAGAAACCGGACAAACTTTCGTCCTACAGGTAGGTTTTGTCCTGCTGTGTCCTCTATGTCCCCAAATCATTCCATGATAGTTTGCTACCACTTTCAACATGAAAGTCACGTTCTGTTGAGTCTATCTGAGAATGGATGCTGAGTTAGACAGAATCGTATTCCAATATATTGGAAAGCTGTGGTCCCTAGCAAGGAACCAATGCCTATATATATAGGAAGACACAGGCTACAAAAGTCTCAGTCTAAAATTCTATTTTTAAAACATTAAATAGCTTACTTGGTACACGTACAATCTTTCCTAGGACTCAACCCATTGTTGGGGCTATATTTTTAACTCAGCCAAGTTATTGACAGTAGAATAGAAATGGATTTACACAATCTCAGCCCAAAAGCCAGAGCTCTTTTGGGACTATTCTCATCCAGATCTTTGGAGCAGCAGTATTTCCTGGGAATGCCATAAAAGGACTAAGTTAGCCATTGGATCCCACCGGAGTTATGTACAGAAATGGATATGGGGGTACATTTTTCCCCAAGAGAAATGAGGTCCTAATCTAAAATATTCCTGAAGTCACAGAAACCAATTGTAGCTTGCTTCTCTTTGTAATGGTAAAACATTGGCCAAAACCCACTTGGGGTAAGGAAGACTCCCAGGTCATAATCCATCACTGAAGGAAGTCAGGGCAGGACCTGAAGCAGTGACCAGGAACACTGCTTGCTTACTTGCTTCCAGGCCCACAGTGGGATGGTCCCTCTTCCATAAATTAACAATCAAGAAAATGCCTCCACAGGCTAATTAGGTAGAGGCAATTCCTCAGTTGAGGTTCCCTCTCTTCCCAGGTGTCAGGTTGACAACTGAAGCTATGACACCAACTTTGAGTTCTGACAAAGTAATGACAGTCCTGTTTTACTTATTAAAATAATGCATGCTAGAGCAATGATAAGTGTCTTACATTAGTACACAGCGGTAAGGTCATTCAAGGTCAGTGTCCTGGCAAAGCCTTGTGCTGGAAACCTGAGGGTTTGAATTTGCACTTGGAATATAAAGATTGGTTTTCATTTTCCTTGACATGTCCATTACAGGAAGCCCTACCTATATATTTCTATTTCAATATAAAACATTTCTGCAAAGAGTTGTTTTTTCTGTCTCGTTCATGGTAACCAGTGTGAACAGCTATTACTCATTTCACTAAACAATGAGTTTAGTGAAAAAGCAATGTTTCCTTGTTTAACAGATTGATTGATAATTGAGACAGGATCTCACTATGTAGTCCTGGCTGGCCTTGAATTAACTGTGTAGGCCAGGCTGGCTTTGAACTCAACTGAGATCTACCTATCTTTACCTCTGAGATTAAGGGTGTGCACCGCCATGACTGCCATGCCCAGTAATTTTGCTTACTTACCTTACCATATCCAGTAGATTCCAAAAGATGAATAAAACACACACCACATATTTCTCTTGGATTTCCTCTTGACTGGTGATCACTCCAAAAAGGATAACCACTCTCTCCATGAGCTTAATAAAAACACATTGAAAAATAGGATCATTTGTTAGGCCATTTACGTAATGTTCCAATTTAAAAAAAACAGGGCTTTGTTTAAAAGAAATGCTTTAACTGGAAATACATTTTCTAAACTACCAACAATGGCTGTCTCTGAATGAGCTGGATTCTGGGTGAATTGAATTTCCTGCTTTTTGTTTGTTTGTTTTTCTGTACTTTTCAAATTATATATAATGAAACAAAGATAACAGTTCACCTAAGTCAAGATATTGCCTCTCTGCTTGACATACACATTTTTTGTTCACTTTGGCAAACGCCTACATGAGTGTCCACTACATAGTAGATGGTACAGTGAAACTGATTCTCCCTCCAGAGTTAGTGGCGGGGAATGTAGTTATAGTGCAGTGTGCTGAGGAGGAAAGCATAGTGAAGGAAGGGGGTACTTGCTGCTGGAGAAAAGGATGCAGAGAGGTTCATGAAGACAACATTTTAGCTGCCTCTTGATGGGTGGATTGGAGTTGTCCAGTGGAGTGGATATGAGAAAAGACATCCTAGACATGAGCAGCCTGAGCAGAAGCAGCAGTGTGACAATGTGAGGTGCCCCGAGGGAGGAGCAAGAATCACAGAGACCGGAGAGGATGGTATGGAAAAGGAAAAATGGGAAAGGAAATTGAAAATGTGTTTGGGGCTGGGTTGTAAAGGGTTTTGAATGACAGGCCAGGAATTTCCATTTTAATCAATAGAGAAGCCACTGCAATTTTTTTCTTTTTGCAGGGCAGTAATATAACCCTAATCCTCATAAGCCAGTGGAAAATGGAAAGAATTTAACACATTCTTGGAATATATGTTATATATGCCAAGTTATAAGCATCTAAAGATCATTGAGAATTCACATATTTTTGGCTTAGCTCCAATTACCAGCCTAAATAAAACACAGTCCTCATTCCCTACAAAGTATAAAGTGCCCTGTGTTATATTAACATAGCCTGTACAGTCTACATTTTTGTGTTTAATAGGGCATTTCTCTTTGCTCTCAGTGGTCAAAAGACAGACTTGAGATTGATGGAGCATATTGGTGGCCAAGGAAAAGAAAATATAAAGGAGTTGATTTGTCATTTCTCGTAGCCGTCTTTTATTTTTTTCAAGCTGATTAAGGAGAAACAACTCTTGGATAATCCACAACAGAATCATGGCCTGTTAGTGTAAAAAAAATCCAAGATTTGCCAACAGCAGTCCACATGATCAGAAATCCACATGTATAAGCTATGTCAGCATGTCTATGAATACAGAGGTGAGTCAAGAGGGCCCTTGCATAGCTAAGGGAAATTAGACATGATTCAAACTTAGTCAGTCTATGAGAGTTATCCACAGGGCTCTTTTCCCTTGGTCAGTCTTTAAGATATAATGATCCGGTTTCTTGATTTAACTTTGTTGTGTCTACATGAATTCTTCTAAACTACAATTTAAATAACTGAATAACCCAACCTGGCTGGCATGACTCCTGGAAGCTTTGGGGTGGAAGACTTGAGCATCTCACAAATATTTAGGCACCATCTCATCTTGCATTTGATTAATACCTAAAACTCAGAGAACCTATGTTTTTGCTAAAAATCTCAAGAGTACACATACATGGATACATAGAGCATTGATTTCTAATCTCATGGTTGAGTATTTTAAAACCTAGATTTATGGAATCCCTCTACATAGAACATTCTAATAGTAGCCCGACACCACTCCCACTTGGATGAAATCTGGGAACCAGAGAATTGAAGTGCTCTGTCCACACCATGGGTGAGAAGGAAGCACAAGTCTCCCAGTCACTGAATGTGTAAGCAATCCATGATGTCAGGTGCCCTGTAAATGATGAGGGCAGAGGAAAAACTACCAGTAAGGCTGGGGCTGTGTGATGAAACTCTATTAAAATATCAATGGAGGCTCTGTGGTGCCTTAGTGATAGAAACCAGCAGTGGGTATGCCCCCAAGTACCCACCGCAGCATGCATATGCACATAGGAAGATTCCTGCCATATGCATTATTATACAATGTCAACTTAATTCATTATCTGATGGTTATTTAACTATATTCAATGGCACCCCAATAGAGGCAATAAAAGTCAATATTTATTATTTTCTGCAAATTTCCAAATTTCTAGTTTTTCATTTAATTGCCACAATAATTTTAAGTAGGCACTATTACTATTTATTTCCCTTACCGAAAAGCTTGTGTTTTACTGGGCTAGAGTGATTTCCTTCAAGTCTGAAATCAAAATCTAGACTCTTAAGTCCTGTATTCTGAAACACTAGGACGTTTTCATTTTTGTCACTTTGGGGGCCACTCTAGAACCTAGCATTCAGACAATGGCCTGTTCTTCAAAGGAGTTTCTGCAGCTGGCTAGATGGCTCAGCAGGTAACAGCATTTGCCAGGTACGTCTAGTGACCTGAATAAGCAATCCTGGAGGACAGAGTCCTCAGTCTTGTTCTACGATCTCTACATGTTTAGCCTGCACATACTTTTTTAATTTAAAAAATGACTGAAGTTACATTGTTAATTAACAAGGTACTTTATTAACATGAAGGGTTTCTTGCCTGAACATTGGTGCTCAAGCAAGAAACACTAAATAAACTCAGTGATCCACACACAAAAGAAGGCATGAAGGTGAGGGTGGGGCTTGTTGAGAAGCTTCTAGCAGGAGAGGGAGGGGGCATGAAAATGGCCAAAATTCATTAAGAAATGTATGAAACTTCAAACAATATTTTTTAAATTTAAGAAATAGGAAAAATGAAGGGGCAAAAACAACATCCATAGAAAGAATTTCTCAACTCTTAATAAGTTTCGATCTCAAAATTATTATTTTGCCAGAATTGTAACTATTTCAAATCCTATCAACATTTTTTAAAAACCACAAAACACATTTGTATGTGCATGTATACATATTAGAATGTGTATATGTATACATGTGTGGAGGCCAGATATTGACATCCAGTGTCATCTATTACTGTCCACTGCATTTTTTAAAGACAGGTCTTTTCACTGAACCCAGAGCTCACTGATTCATCAAGATCAGCTGGTCACAGTAAGATCCAGGGGTCCCCCTTCCTCCACCTGCCCAGCACTGGGGTTAGAGGTAGATGCCACCACACCTGCCTTACTATAAATGTTAATTAACTGTGGGGTGGGAGGGTGACGTGTGATGTGTGTGATGTCAATACCATGGTACACATGTGGTCAGAGGACAACTTTTGGGAGTTGATTCTCTCTGCCTTAAGTGGGTCCCAGGGGATTGAACTCAGCTTGCCAGATTTGTGGGACAAGCACGTTTCTCACTGAGCAATCTCTCTGGCTAAAGATGTAAGTTCTTTAAAAATACTTTTTAAAAAAGATTTATTTATTTATCTGTGGAATGTATGTGGGTTGTTGACTCAGAACATCCAGGAGGTTCTTGTTTGAATGTCTCATTTTTAAGGAGAAACTCCTTTAAGGACCAGACCATTGTCTGGATGTTAGTTTTGGAGTGGCCACCAAAGTGACAGAAATGAAAAGATCTCAGTGTTTCAGAACATAGTATTTAGAGTCATACTGTCCAGATTTCAATTCCAGAACTGTAGGAAGTATTGTTTACAGGACATTTTTCTGCAGAGATAATGAAGACTCATTGGATTTTTAAAAGCCACTCCACATTTGTAAAATTACACCATGAAGATAGCTCTGTGCCTATTCACTGAAGAACTCCATGGATCAAAATGAGAAGACCTAATGACCCTAACGCTCCCATAGAGTGAACTGTGTGTCTAGTTCAGTCCACAAAAGCTTCCAGCTTTGGACATGCACCACTGGAAACATTAGCAGCTTCATCTCGAGTAACAAAAGCCTATTCTCAAAGCCTACAGGGAGAGAAATCTGTGAGATTTTTCTGCAAAGTCCAGAGATGACATCGTCTAACAGTGAAACTCAGCTACTTCACATCCTAGAGAAATCAGACTGGAAGCCACTGTCCTCTCACACGGGAGTTAGACACTCTCCTTTGAGATTCCTTCATGTGTTCCCCCCAAGGGGCTGTGACAAGAGCTCTCCTTGCCCTTAATACGAACAGGAGATAGAGCTGATGATACTGGTTAGGATAGAAGTGTTTCCTGCACTTGACTATTGTGGATGGAACCTATGTGAGCATGATAACTTAGGAAAAATCATTTGTAGTGCTTTGATTTGTAGATTTTTTAAATTGGATAAATGTGTTTAAGACATGTGCAGCAATGTTCATGGTGATTGATGGAGGGACAGGATGTGGCACTGAACCACTTGAAGTCAGCTAAACTATATTCCTCTGAGAATTTCCTATAAGGCGTACCCATCAAATGCTGTGGTACAAAGGTCCCTCTGGGGTTGTTTCTCCCTTCCTCTAAGTTAAAATGTCAAGTTTTTATCAAGAAAAGCTTCCAAGGCATCTGCAAAGCTGAATACTTGAACAAGGCCTTCAAAGTCAACCCTTCAGGCATGACTGTATTCTCATTCTACAAAAGTCAAGATTTTGGTTTTCTTTAAAGAAGTCTATCAAAACCAACTAGTCCCCATTTAACTTTTTTTTTTTAACTAATGCAGTGGAATATGCAAGTTTGTTTGGAAGGAAAGGGCTAGGAAAGGAAAGCACTTAGCTTTCATTTGTACTGTCATTTTTAACATGCTTCTTTTGTATCTTCTGAAGTTTCCCACTTGAAACCAAGAATATCAAAGTTTGTTATAGTTCTGTATATAATTTAAGTGATACATAATTAGTATAAACAATAAGTCTATAAACAGCTTTTTGTGTTACAGTCTTGGATTTTTTCCTCCTAAGTATTTTAAAAATAAAATATAGATGTCTGTTAAATAACTACTGTCTTAAAGTGTGTGTTTTCTCTGCTTTTTGTTTTAGCAATTGCATATAATTTAAAAAATTATAGTTTATTGCTTGTTGTCAGATATGTGGGTGTAAAACATTTACTAACCCAGAACAATGAACAAACCCAAATCTACCCTCAGTCCCTGCGCACCAGCTCTTGCTAGATGTTACATTAGTTGTTCAACTAGCTAATCCTAATCCATTGTTCATGCTAGCTGGAGTTAGTTATCTTGACATTTTGTATGCAGTCAACCATAGTCACTGTAAGTGACTCAGCTGCTCTGAGCACCATCTTTGCATTTAAAAATGGGGAAATAGGAACACCACAAAAGATTACACAACCTAGAGTTTTGTTATGTTATTTTTAAGCAGAATACTCGGGGTCGTCTGATAATGAAGAAATTCTAATTGTCTACAGAACTTTAATAAGGAAAGATACCAAATGTGAGACCTTACCTCTGAGACCTTTATAAAGCTTTTCCAGTGCCATTCCCATTCTGAGAACGATGCAATAAAAACAACAGAGGGCAAGTACAACTTCAAGTAAGAGAGGAAGCCAGACAGGTACATCGAAAGGGCTGTGTTCATGTCTGGGTTGGTCAGAGTGGGAGGCTCATCCTTGGCCCTGGCACCCTCATCCCTGCTTGTCCCTCCCCAGGACTGAAGACTTAAAGGTCATTGTGCTCCATTAGCACTAGACTTAGCAAACTGATTTTTAATTAAAAAATGTGCATGTGTATTTGCTATTGTTTTTAAGTGATCACATTAGGAATTGGTTCTTTGCTTTCAGTGATGGTTCTATATGCCATTTGAGATTTAATTATTGGTGATTAAAAAAAACATACTTGAATGTTCTGGAATTTGTACACCTCTGAGAAACCAGACGTCTCAGTTCTACAGTAATTTTGATTAATAGGCAAGTCTAAGTAATTTTGTCAAGCAAACAATCTGTGTACGTTTATTTCAAGCTCTCACTCGAGTCTTCTTCCTGACTAGGTCTAGACCCGCAGTGTGCAATAACAACAGCTATACTAACACAACCCTTAGTTTTGAGAATGCTGTGTTACCAAGAGATTAGTAATAGCCAATTTAGCCTAAAAAACTAAAAAGCCCTTTAGGGAAGAGTGAAAGTGATAACATGACTCAGATTTTATATGAACTTGATACAGCTCCTAATGAATAATTCCACGTGACAGGGTGCAGCTTTCATGTCTTCTGAGTCGTCAGTTCTGCTCTCCAGAATTAGCATTCTGGTGTGCACACTTTGGCATTTGCAAAGTACAGGAGATCCACTAAGTCAGGAATACCAATAGATCTTGTTTCTAAAGTAATCACTGCTTCTGTGATTGATCTGTGCCCCTTTTTAGTTTGTAAAGTGACATGTTTAGGAGATTCTATGTAGCTCTTAGCTGGCTAATTTTACTATAACTATACTGTACATTATTACCCTCCTTTTTTAACTGAATTTGATAATTCAGCACTTAAAATGCCTTCATTCTAATGAATAGTACTTCTCTATTCTTGTTTACTAAGTAAAATTAAATCTACCNCATACCTTTTGAAACATTTTTTGTGTGTATGTACATACATGCCCCCATATTCATGTGCTGTGGTGCGTGTGTGGAGGTCAGAGGACAACTTGTAGAAGTTATTTCTTTCCCTTTATAATGTGAGCTCCAGAGATCAAGCTCAGGTCATCATGCTTGGCAGCAAATGCCCTTAGCCAGCCATCTCTCTGACCCATTCTTGCTGTGCCCATCCATAACTACTGTTTGTATTAATAATTAATAATTAATATTAGTAATACTGGGTTCTTACTAGATTCACGAGGATTATACTGTTATTTGCATCTTTTAAATTTTCATGGTATTTCAAGCAAATTAACACAGGGATCTATAATAAACAAGTCTTAAGCTCTGTGTTTACATTTTAAGCACTTTGCTGGGTATTTAAATACATTAAGATTCTGATATTTTAGGAAATAGTTTGTTTTCCAATTTCTTTTGAGGATACTTAAAATGGTGCTCATTAAGATGGCTATTCCAAATCCTGGGGTTTAATGTCTGTCCATGTAGTCACCTAATCATTATTTTGTCTTTCTTATAGAAATTATCATTTTTAATTAATTTTTTTATTCTTAATTCAGCAATGATTTCCTATGTGGAATGTCTACCAGTAGTAAATTCTCAACTTCTGTCAATCTGCCTGTAAAACAAGCACTATTGTTTTGGTTTTTAATCCCCTATTCTTTCCCATCAACAGCCCAGTGGCTGTGGAGGTATAACCCCACAGTGGTCAGTAAAAGAGCCAGACCTCAAACCCAAGTCTAGAGGCTTCAACTCCGAGCCTTTCCACGGTCTTATCTATTTCAGAAGGAGATAGCTGGAGAGTGGTAAATGGCCATGGAGTCTCCCAGAAAGGGTCTGTGCAGTGCACAGGCTGGCCAGTGGCACTCTCCAAACACTGCCAATGGGCCATTGTAACTGCTGTGGTTTAGGTAAGGGAATCCTATGAATGAATCCTGCCATAAAGTCACTAGGGGCTATAAATAAGATAAAGTCAAAAATTAAAGAGACTATAATAACAGCATGATTAAACTTACCTGCAAAAACCTTGGGAAAAGATGATTTGACTCAATGCCAATATATATGTGCAGCAGCTCCAGGAGGGAAATGGATTGGCAAACCCGCATAACCAGCCCGATAGCATAAAACGTGTCAACCATTGAATCTGTGTCAGTGAGTGACAAACAAAGACATGGTGAGTCAAAAAAAAAATGCATTTGTGGAGTACTGCAAAATACAACTGAGATGTATTTCTTTATTGGATGTGCAAAAAATCACTCTAAATAAGCTTCTAAGTTGTAGCAATGAGAAATATCCCTACCAAGTACTGTGATACTTATAGGAAGCATGTGGATACTTAGAGAAAGCATGTATAGCTCTTTTTAATTGGTCCTCTCGCAAAAAGAATTGGAACTTACAAAGTCTTCATAGCCAGAGTTGTATTTATTGCCAATATATAAGGATCTCACACAATTCCCACACACGTGTAATCAGATAGAGTCTAAACCCCTTGGTGTGTAGATAATTTGGGGGTGAACTCACTAAAAAAATCTTCTGTGCTCAGTGTTTTCATTGACAAAAAAAAAGACTAGAAAACTGATTTCAGAGAAACTCTCTAGAAATGACACTGCTGATGCTATGATGTCAAACACCAAATCTGTCTGCACTGTGGTCCTACATGCCTTGGACTAGTGACTTTGGGTTTGTTTTAAGCACTGAACTTTGGAGTTGGTATTGTGAGAGTATATAACTGAGACATTCCCCTTAGAGGGAACTGAAATAGAAGGGAACAGATGGCCTCTAATGACAAACCTGTTGCTTTAAGATCTTAAAATCCTGCCACATTTGGAGACTTCTAATGATAAGTTTTCTATTTTCACTGCTTCCAGGCATTTGTATGATTATAACTGACCAGGCACTAGGGTTTATTTTCTTTGTCTCTATAAGGTATAGATGCTGTCATCATCATGCCCCTCTCAAAGACAGTTCCTGACACACCAGTAGCCCACACTCCTACTCACTGCCTGGGCCATTACACAGCCCTGACAGAAGAAGGTAGTGGGTCACACAAGTTCATTGCCTAGGGCAGTGGTTCTCAACCTGGGAGTCAAACACCCCTTTCACAGGGGTTGTATATCAGATATCCTGCACATTAGACACTTACATTGTAATTCATAACAGTAGCAAAATTATAGTTACAAAGTAGCAATGAAATTTATGGTTGGGGGTCACCACAACATGAGGAACTGTATGAAAGGGTTGCAGCACTGGGAAGGTTGAGAACCACTGGCTGAGGCAATGGATCTGGTCTCCTACTCCATTGTTCTCAGTCTTCCTTTCAAAGGAACANACCATGTATGTTTCTCTAATTATACATAGCTGCTACGATTACAGTGGTGTATCATAAAGATTCTGACAGCTAAAGCCACTTTCCACAATGAGGGGCTGTATTAGAATTCTTGCTTGGGGTACAGGATGTGAGTGAACTGCAGTCTTTCCACACAGCCTCACCTAACCTTCAAGGTGCAGAACTGATGGCTTCCCACCGCCTGTATCTCGGCTTCCTTCTGCTTAAAAACTCTCAGTGTGCATGACTGACACTCAAGCCTTCTGCTGTAGCTCTGAGATTAACAAGGCAAGAATGTGTACCTTTTCAGTAAGATTGAGAAACATACAATGGTTTGTGGCAGCTCAGGAGATGGGTTTCCTTATGATACATGACTCTGAAGTGATGAACTCAGCATGGTTTTTCTCCAGCCGGGCTCGTGTTTGTTTTTAGCTAAACCAGCAGTTGTTCAAATTGTCGAGTCACCAAACAGTTGTAAACTGTGATGACACTTACTCATATGGGGGTGGTACACGGAGTGAATGTTGTTTTGACAGTCACTTGCTGATTCATTCTTTAACAATCTGAAATGAATAGTTTAAAGAAACATCTTGACTTTTTAGGAAACTGCGGGAAGCTTCTGATCCAAGTCATCAATACCAACTCCACATAGGTGCCTAGTCATTAGTGTGCTGTGTCACNTACATATTACTAAGGGATCAAATGGGGGCTTGAGGGATATAACGTTTGTCATCCAGTTACTGGTAATCCTCAGCTACCCTAAACCTGNGGAATAAAAGTCAATGGAAGGATTTCATTAATTCCTCATTGCTTTGCACAGAATGTCAGGCCGGAATTTACAGAGTCCTCAAAATNCATTGAATTTGCCAGTTTGGTACAGGACCAAAAAGGAACATCTCAAAGATACTGCTTTGCTTTCACAGCAAATTGCCTCCTCTGGGGCAAGACAGGTCCCTTCCCCCTCACCTTCTCCCTACTACAAAAAGGTTTAAGGTTGAAATAATAAAGTATGACTATGGAAAAACAAACTCTAAAGAAGTGAACGATGCCAAGTGTGCTGCACAGAAGTTCAAAATTAAAATCAGCAAGATGAGATGAGAACAAGGAATCAAAATAAATAAAAATTAAATCAAAATAAATAAAAATCAAAACTGTTTCATAGTTTTACCTTTTCCAAAAGAGAAGAATCTGGCTGTCATGTTTGTCAGTATCCACGAGTGGCCACAGAACTGGATTAGGTAATAGATGAAAAGATACACATTCTTTCTATACCTATGAACACAGGGAAATGCCATTAAACAGGTCTTTTAATGTACCAGTCACACTGAGCAAGCAAGCAGAAGAAAAGTTCTATGTCGGAGTTCTGTATCAGGGTCTTTCACTGGGTTGGCCCTCCAAACCCACTAAAGTTTGATGGGACGAACTTATCTAATACGAGTATATTGGTTGAGATAGCTGAAAACCAAAAATAGTTCTTTTCCAAACTTCATTTTCATCTTTGATAAAATTCTAACCTTGTTTCTAAAACACCTACTGTCACTACAAAGATAGCTTTGAAATTTCGAAGGGACAGGGAAGGAACATGGACACAAAAGGACGGATTTGGGCGGTTTGCAGCCCAGTAACTAGACTTGCCAAATGATCAGAGGGGTGTGCTCACACTGGGCGACTCAGTAATTGGACACACCTGACTTCTGAGTACCTTGTGATTGGGTTCCTCTCTTCTTGCCACCGCCTCCAGTTGTACTTTACAAGAGAAGCCAGTTCCCTTCAGCAGACATACATAGAAAGCAGTTTAGTTGCTCAAGCCAGGGGAAAAA
>LZPO01044595.1:76192-101056 GCA_001675575.1 Neotoma lepida | reverse complement strand
ATCAGGTGGCGGGAAAGGTACAAGGTACATCATGAGACATGAATTCCAGTGGCTCCAATTCCTTGCACCACCTATACTCACCCAGAAGAAACTAGGGACAACCTCCTTCTAGTCTGTGGCCTTGGGACTATAGCTGCTCACACAAAATCCCTCGTATCACCCTAGATTGTCCCTGTGTACCAGGGCAAGGTACAATCTATGTTCTTAGACCCCAGGACTATGGACACCAATGCCACAAATGTCCCTATCAGTGTTTTCTCTGTGTGACTTAGGGACAGTCTTCTACATCTCCTATAGCTCCCCAAACCCACACACCAAGTCCAACTCCTCCAATCCCACCGGTGGCCAAGCTGCAGAACATAAGTGCGTTGTTAGGTACTTGTCTTCATGCTGCAACAGGATACTGACAAGAGNGACTTAATGAGGAAACAATCTATTTAGCTCATTGTTTGAGGGTACAAGCCATCATGGCAGGAAAGTTATGATGACAAGAGCCTGAGGTAGTTGGCCATATTGCATCTGCAGTCAAGAAATAGAGAGACNAAAGCCAAANGGTCAGCCTTTTCCTTCTTACGCAGTTCAGGAGCCCGGCCCATGGATTGGTACGACTCACATTTAGGTGAGGTCTTCNACTTCAACTAACCCAATTTAGATAAGGCTCCACAGACNTGCCCAGAGGCTTGTTTTCATGGTGATTCCCGATCTTGCCAAATATTAATCATCACAGTAGGGGAGGTAATTATAATGTCTGAAACTTNNGGAATATGAATANTAGTATCACAGCCCAAATATTTCCTTGCGTGCACCAGGGGACCCAGGGAAGGAAGCCCCACAACACACAGACTTGGTAGCATAACAGCTAATGCTAAAGGCCCTGTACATGTGTTTGTCACTTTGGACCTCCCTGATTATGTAGATGTCACAGATGAGTNTAAGCAATTGACAGGCTCATAAGCTCCAGAATCAAACACAACTGCTCCCACAGGATGAAAGAAGGTCCGATTCATGCCTCACAGTCTTAAGTTCACGGTTATCAGAACCACAGATCTCCAGCATTATCTGTGCTATTTCATGAAATGTGTGTTGTGGGAATTCGCTCCACCAATGACCTTGGGGTACTTGGCTTCATAGAGGTGTGGTTTTCTCTGAGAATGTGACTGCTTAAAACTGAGGAGAGAGTATGTGCTTGCTCTCTCTTGTGGTGGTCAGACTGCTGGTTTCATTCACCCCCCAGGCATTGCTGTGCTCAATAGGGCCTGAGGATACACCTTTTTGGAAACCATATTCACTGCAAATTTGTAAATTACTGTCATGAACTGTTGGAGCCTAGACTGTTGATTAACTCATAACTCTGCTGACATCAATCAAAGATGAATAAATCACAGAGACTACACTTTTGAGCTCCTCTAAAATTAAACTCAAAGCACCCATCTAACTGACATCTTACAGGATACCTGAGTCTTTTCCTATAATTGCTACTAAATAAAATTGACAGAGGTGAATGTTTTNCCAGATGTGCAGACATCAATGAAGAAGAGTACAACAGACATCAAAAAGAAAAGACACTTCCATCTGAAGACAATAACTCTCTAAAAATAGAATTTGAAGGAAATTTATGCCATGCCTTAAAAAGAATGACAAATAATGATCCTAAGTCTGTGATATGCAAGACAATGCAAAGAAATGTGAAAACAATTCAGGATAAAAATAAAAATTCACCCAAGAGACAGAAATCATAAAAAAGAATAAAGAAGTCTTGAAGCTAAAAACTTCAATGAATAACTAATACAGCAGCAAACTTCAAGCAACTGGAACAAGTAAACAAGTAAAAGAAATAGTTTCTAGTCTGTCTCTAACTCTAGACCTGGCTGCTCTTAGCCTTGATCAGAGAAGCTTCTGTGGCAGAGGGCAGCAGTCAATGCAGAGACATAACCCATAACTCAAAGAGCTAAGAATAAGAGATTGAGTACTTTCCCCCAAATGGGACATTTTTATCAACCTCTTAACCCCTGATGAGACTCAAAGAACAGCCCAGAAGAGGAGGTAGAATGGATGTAGGAGCTGGAGGCTGGGAAGGAGCACTGTGAATGCTGTGACATGATGAGTCCATTGCATTCACGAACTCATCAGCTGTGGGTACCCCTACAAGACCTACAGAAGATCAAACTAGCCAAAATTCCTACATATGCAGCAGAGGTGATCTTCAGGCCCCACTTCCTACTCAGAACCATTGGCAACTGATAGCTTCTTGGGAAGATAGAATCGGTGTGGCCATGGGTAGGTTTTCATGCTCCGATGNATGTCCTCACATCTGTTCATATATGGGTTGTACTAACTGCATCTAGTGNGTTATCAGAAAACAAAAAGAAGAAGAAGACATGAAGCTAGGAGTAGGGAGATGTTAGGGGAATATGAGANNGGTTAGAGGGGGAAGGGAGTATCTAATCATATTTTATTGTATAAATGTATGAAATGCTCAAGGAATTAAATAATAAAAAATAACTTTTAAACTTCAAGGCATGTCATTTAAATTAACCCAGTCACACAAAAAGAAAGAAAGGAAGAAAAAGTAAAAAGAAATAATTAAAAAGAATGAAGGCAGCTTATGAGATGTGAGACACCATTAAGAAAATAAATATTCATATTAGAGAAATTTCAGNAAGTGGAGAAAAGGAAAAAGGCATTGAAAAAATTATTTCATGAAATAATCTTAAAAATTCTCAAATATTCAACCAAATAGGTCATCCTATTTTGTCATACACAGTCATAATATCACTATCACAACATATCACAGAACAAAGAAAATATAAGAGGTCAAGCCACGTATAAATGAATGCCCATTGTATTAGATCAGACCCCATAGCCTAGAAAAGCATGGGATTATGTCATTCACAATACTGAATAAAAAAAATACTGCAAAACCAAGAATATTATATTCAGCAAAATTATCCTTTTAAAAACNAAAGAGAAATAAAGTGTTTCTCACTAGTTGAATCTATAAAAAATACTTAAGGCATTCTACATTAAACAAAACAATACAAGAAAATTAAAATAACTTCCTGTATCTTATCAGACCACCGAGGATTTACGTTGGATTTCAACAACATAAACAATAGAAAGCTAACAAACTCATGGAAACTGAAAAATTCTCTACTGAATGACTACTGGGTCAAGGCAGAAATAAAGAAAGGAGTTAATAACTTCCTAGAACTCAGTGAAAATAAATGCACAAAATACATAAACTTATGGGACACAATGAAAGCAGTGCTAAGAGCAAAGTTCATAGCAGTAAGTGCCTATATACAAAAATGGAAGAGAGCTCAAACTAAAACTTNACAGCACCCCTGAAAGTGTTAGAACAAAAAGAAGCAAACATGCCCAGGAGGAGTAGATGGCAGAAAATAATCAAACTGAGGGCTGAAATCAATAAAATAGAAACAAAAAGAACAATACAAAGAATCAATGAAACAAGGAGTTGGTTCTTTGAGAAAATCAACAAGANAGACAAACCCTTATCCAAACTAACCAAAAGGCAGAGAGAGAATATCCAAATTAACAAAGTCAAAAATGGGAACATAACAACAGACACTGAGGAAATCCAAAGAATCATTAGGTCATACTTCAAAAACTTTAACTCCACAATTTGGAAAATCTAAAAGAAATAGGCAAATTTTTTGATAGATTCCACTTATCAAAGTTAAATCAAGACCAGGTAAACAATTTAAATAGACCTATAACCCTAAGGAAATAGAAGCAGCCATTAAATATCTCCCCCAAAAAGCTCAGGGCCAGATGGTTTCAGTGCAGAATTCTACCAGATTTTCAAAGAAGAACTAATACCAATACTCCTCAAATTGTTCCACACAGTAGAAACAGAAGGAACATTGCCAAATTCATTTTATGAGGCCACAGNCACCCTGGACCCAAACAACACAAAGACTCAACAAAGAAAGAGAACCACAGACCAATTTCCCTCATGAACATTGATGCAAAAATACCCAATAAAATAGTCACAAACTGAATCCAAGCACACATCAAAAAGAACATTCACCATGATGGAGTAAGCTACCTCCCAGAGATGCAGGGATGGTTCAACATATGAAAATTTGTCAATGTAATTCACCACATACACAAACTGAAAGAAACAAAAAAACCCACATGTTCATTTCATTGGATGCTGAAAAAGCCTTTGACAAAATCTAATACCCCTTCATCTCTTCCTGGAGAGATCATGGATACAGGAACATACTTAAACATAATAAAGGCAAATTACAACTAGTCCATAGCCAACTTCAAATTAAATGGAAACTCAAAGCAATTCCACTGAAATCAGGAACAAGACAAGGCTGTCCACTCTCTCCNTACCTATTCAATATAGTACTTCAAGTTCTAGTTAGAGTAATAAGACAACTAAAGGAGATCGGGGGATACAAATTGGAAGGGAAGAAGTCAAAGTATCATTATTNCCAAATGATATGAGAGTATATGTAAGCACACAAAAATTCTACCAGGGAACTCTTACAACTGATAAGCACCTTCAGAGAAGTGACTGGATATAAAATTAACTCAAAAAAAAAATCAGTAGCCCTCCTATATGCAAACAACAAATAGTATGAGAAAGAAACCAAGGAAACAACACCCTTCACAATAGCTACAAATAATATAAAATATCTTGGGGTAACTCTCATCAGGCAAATGAAAGACCTGTGTGACAAGAACTTCAAACCTTTGAAGAAAGAAATTGGAGAAGACATCAAAAGATGGAAAGATCTCCCATGCTCATAGACCAGTAGGAATAACATAGTAAAAATGGCCATCCTACCAAAAAAATCTACAGAATCCCCATCAAAATTCCAACACAATTCTTTACAGACCTTGAAAGAACAATATTCAACTTCATATGGAAAAACAAAAAACCCAGGATAGTTAAAACAATCTTTTACAATAAAGGAACTTCTGGAGGTATCACCATCCCTGATTTCAAGCTCTATTACAGAGCCATAGTAATAAAAACCACATGGTATTGGCATAAAAACAGGTTGCTCAATGGAACCAAATTGAAGACCCAGACATAAATCCACTCACCTATGGACACNTGATTTTTGACAAAGAAACCAAAATTACACAGTGGAAAAAAGAAAGTATCTTCAACAAATAGTGGGGACATAACTGGATTTTGGCATGTAGAAGATTGTAACTAGATCCATACCTATCATTCTGCACAACACTGAAGTCCAAGTGGATCAAAGACCTTAACATAAAACCAGATACACTGAACCTGATAGAAAAGAAAGTGGTGAATAGCCTTGAACACATTGGCACAGGAGACAACTTCCTGAGCAGAACACCAATAGCACAGGTACTAAGATTGACAATTAATAAATGAGTCCTCATAAAACTGAAAAGCTTCTGTAAGGCAAAGAACACCATCANTAGGACAAACCAGCATCCTACAAAATGAGAAAAGATCTTCACCAACCCCCCTATCAAACAGAGGACTAATTTCCAAAATATATAAAGAACTAGAGAAACTAGATAACAACCAACCAACTAATCCAATTAAAAATGGAACACAGATCTAAACAGAGAATTCTCAACAGATGAATCTCAAATAGTACAGAAGCACTTAAAGAAATGTTCAACAACCTTAGACTCCAGAGAAATGCAAATAATACGACTCTGAGATTCCATCTTACACCTGTCAGTGTGGCTAAGATCAAAAACACAGAGTGACAGTTCATTCNGAAATTGATCTACCTCAAGACCCAGCTATACCACTCCTGGGCATATCCCCTAAGAATGCTCCATCCTACTAGAAGGATACTTGATCAACTATGTTCATAGCAGCTTTATTCATAATAGCTAGAAACTGGAAACAACCTAGATGCCCCTCAACCAAAGAATGGATAAGTAAAATATGGCACATTTNCACAATGGAGTCTTATCCAGTTGTTAAAAAATAACATCATGAAATTTGCAGGCAAATGGATAGAATAGAAAAAAATCATCCTGAGTGAGGTAACCCAGACNCAGAAAGATAAACATGGTATGTACGCACTTATAAGTGGATATTAGCTGTAAAGTAAAAGATAACCATGCTATAATCCACAGACCCAGGAAAACTAAGTAAGAAGGAGTACTCAAGGGGGAACACAAGAATTTCACTTGGAAGGGAAAATAGAATGGACACTGTAGGTAGACAGGTTGGGGGCTAGGAGTGGGAACAGGAAGGATCAGATTGAGGGGGAGGATGGAGGGAGTGAGTACAGGGAGAGACTACTGGAATTGAGGGGCATCTTGGGGACGAGCTAGAAACCTAGTACAATGGAAACTCCCAGGAATCTATGAGGGTGACTCTAGCTAAGACTCCTAGCAATGGGGGATACAGAGCCTGAACTGGCTATCTCCTGTAACCAGGCAAGACTTCTAGTGGAGGAATTGGGACACCAACCCAGCCACAAAACCTTCGACCTACCTACAAGATGTGCTTGGATAAAGGTGGCACAAAAGTTGTGTGAGTGGCCAATCAATGACTGGTCCAGCCTAAGACCATGCTATGAGAGGGAGCCCACCTCTGACACTGCCTGGAGGACCAGGACCCAGAGGCTAGATAGTCCAGAGACATAGGATAGAACCAAACAGGACTGGCAAAAAAAAAAAAAAGGCAATGAAATGATTCCTGATGGCATTCTGCTATACTCATAGATAGGGTACCTAACCCAATGGTCATCAGAGAGGCTTCATCAGCAACTGGAGGAAACAGAGGCTGAGAACCACAGCCAAATATTAAGCAGAGCTTGGGGAATCCCATGCAAGAGGATGGTAGGAGCCAGAGGGGTCAAGGCCACTACAGGAAAACCTAAAGAAATCAAATAACCTGGGCTCATAGGGGCCCATAGAGACTGAACCAAGAACTAGGAAGCCTGCATGGAACTGATATAGGCCCTCTGCTAATAGTTACAACATGTAGCTTGGTCTTCTTATGGGACTTCTAGCAGTTGGATCAGGGACTGTGACTCTTTGCCTGCTTTTCGGACCCTTTTCCTCCTACTGGGTTGCCTTTACCAGCCTTAATAGAAGTGGAGGTACCTAGTTCTACTGCAACTTGATATGCCATGTTTGTTTGAAGTCCATGGAAGGCCTGCTCTTTTTTTGGAGAGAAAAAGAGGAGGAGTGGATGGAGGTGGGCAGAAGGGAGGTTGGGGGTAGGGACTGGGAGAAGAGGGAGGGAAAACTGTGGTTGGGTTGTAAAATAATAAAAAATAGCCGGGCTGTGGTGGCACAAGCCTTTAATCCCAGTGCTTGGGAGGCAGAGGCAGGTGGATCTCTATGAGTTTGAAGCCAGCCTGGGCTACAGAGCGAGTTCCAGGACAGCCAGAGCTGCACAGAGAAACCCTGTCGCAAAAGACAAACAAAACAAAACAAAATAAAATAATAAAAAATAAAAAAATAATGTGAGAGGTACAAAGGAAAAGAAATGTAAACGATCAAGTAGAATATAACGAACAAAATAAGTTCACAACCTTTCAGTAAACATCCGTGAAAGCAAATGGGTTTAATTTACTAATCTACTGGCATACTCTGAGTGGATGAACAAACAGACTCAATGATATGCTGCCTACAATAAGCATATTTTATTCATAAAGATACACATAGACTAAAAGTGAAGAATTGGAAAAGATGTATTACGCAAGCAGTAGGTAAAGAAAGCTTTAAATGAAAAAACTCTAAAATGAGTAAAAGAAAGTCATTATGTATTGATGAAAGGACCAATTCAGCAAGAAAACATCACAATGATAAGTATATATGCGCCAAACATGGAACCATTGAAATATGAATGAACCAATGAAATATGAAANAAGTCTTATTGAATATAAAGGGAGATATAGATCCTAATGCAATAATTAGTTAAGACCAGCCCAGGATACATGGGAGGGGGCTTGGAAAATAGCTCAGTGAAGTACTTTTTTGGCATGAGTGGGGCCCTGAGTTCAATTCCCATCACTGTAAAAAAATAAGAGAAAACTCTAGATCCTTATCCCTGATGATATGATGTATAAAGATGTAAAAATTCGCAATAAGCTGCTGGCAAACAGGATCAAAAAGCATATCTACAAGTTTGAATACCACAATCAAGTGACATTTACACTAGAAATGTAAGGATGGCTTTACATATACAAATCAACTACATGATATGTGACATCAATGATTCATAAAACCATATGTTCATTTTAATGGATAAGAATATTTGAAAAGATTTAACATTCCTTCATGATAAAATTCTTAACAAGTTAAGTACATAGAGAAAAATCCTCATAATATTCATCTATATCTGAAAAATGTGCAGCTGAAAACANTAAGATTTCATCACAAGAAAGGATGTTCAGGTTTACTNTTCATGCCTAACAGCTCTGGAAGTCTCCACAAGGATGATNAGGAACAAGAAAGAAAGAGAGGCTATCCACATTGGAAATGCTGAAGTGCGGTCACATAGATTTGCAGATGCTGTGACTTCACACATAGGAAAAAAAGCCCAATCATCAGAGAACAATGAAAACTTATGAATAAATTCAGTAGGATGTCACAGTAACAGGCACAGGAATACTTTCTCAGCTGATGATGGATTTACTGAGCAGGGAGCTGAAAGCAACCCCACCCNTCAGTAGCAACTAAAAGCAAAATCTTGAGGCATAATTTTTGTTTGTTACTTTAAAAAAAATTATTCTTAAATGTCAAATTAGGATTACTATTCGATAAAATAACAAGAAATAGTAACATACTGCAATTATAAGGCTGAAATGTACAGTAAAATGTTTAATGCTTATATATATTTCATTATTAGAATAAATAAGAACNATCTTGCTAGAAATTGAAAACAGAAAATGTCAAAGAATCATGAGGAGGGAAATAAAATACAGTATTTAACAACTGCACCCCTGAGTAAGAAGCTAGGTAAATGTAATCCACACATGCAAGCTNCGTCTAACATTTTTCTCCTTTTTACTTTGTAGACTTTCAATAAGCAGTTTTTGAGTATAAGATCAATCTCCTTGGTATGACAAATTCTCCTAGGCATTCATGGCTGCTTCTCACAATTATCACTAGTTATTTGTGTATATATCTGAGTATAGCACATAGATCACATTTTATTTTGGATGGTCCATCTGTATACAAGTGTACATACCTGCACACACATGTATTTGTATTATTTAACAATGATTTTTAAGTTTTTCCCAAGCATCTTAATTCACTTTATCATATATCCTGTACACAGCTCGACACACACATCTTTTTTATTTAAGAAATTTTCCCACTCATTCTATATATCAACCACAGATGCCCCTCCCATTTCTCCTTCCGCTCCTCCCCAGCTTCATCCCCAAGACCACCCTCCATCCCCTCCTCCAAAAGGATAAGGACTCCCATGGGGAGTCAGTAAAGCCTGGTACATTCAGTTGAGGCAGGACCAAGCCCCTCCCCCTGCATCAAGGCTGAACAAGGTGTCCCACCACAGGCAGAAAGTCAGCTCATGCACCAGGGATAGATCCTGATCCCACTGCCAGGGCCCCCTCAAACAGACCCAACTACACAACTGTCTCCTGTATGCAGAGGGTCTAGTCTGGTCCCATGCAGGTTCCACAGCTGTNGGTCTAAAGTTTGTGAGTTCCTAATAGCTTGGTTCAGCTGTCTCTGTAGATTTCCCCATCATGATCTTGACCCCCCTTACTCATATAATCCTTCTTCCCTCTCTTTGACTGGACCTCTGGAGTTCAGCCTTGTGCTTGACTGTGGATCTCTGCATCTGCTTCCATCAGTTACTGGATGAAGGCTCTATGATGACAGTTAGGGTATTCACCAATTTGATTAAGAGGATAGGCCAGTTCAGGCACCCTGTTCACTATTGCTAGTAGTCTAAACTGGGGTCATTCTTGTGGATTCCTGGGAACTAGCACCAGATTTCTCCCTAATCCCATAATGTCTCTTGAGGCATAAATTTAAACAAAGAAATGAAAGTATTCTTCAATGAAAATCATAGCTCATCAATGAAAGAGATATTATAGAGGCCATAAAAAGGTAGAAAGATGTTCTATGTCAATAGGCCAGAAGGATCAATGGTGTTAAGGTGATAATACATCCCAAGAGACCTGTCGAATCAACATAATTCCCATGAAAATATCAGTGATTTTTCTTAATAGAAAAAAAAATCCTAAAATTAATTTGGTAATACAAAAGACCCAGAATAATGGAAGCAATCTGAAAGAACAAAAACAAAGTAATAAAAAATAAAATAAAATCTGGAGGCATTATTATACTGAATGGAAAGCATACTATAAAGCCATACAAACAAAACAGCGTGGTGCATATACACAAGCAGACAACATAGATCAATAGAACGCAGTACATAACCTAATAGTAAATCCATGTTTATACCACCAACTGGTTCCTATGAAAAGCACCAAGAGCACACAGTAGAGAATAGTCTCATCAATAAATGTTGCTGGCAAAATTTGACATACATATGCAGGAGTAAAATTAAAACCCCACTTCTCACTGTACACAACCAACAACTCAAAAATAGATTAAAATAAATTAAATATTAAAAATAAATTAAAGCCAAAAATCTGAAACTATGAAATGAGCACAAGGGAATATAGGGGTACACTTCAAGACATTGATCTAGGTAATGACTTTTTCCAAAGGCACCAGCAAGGAAGGAAAAGCAGCCAACCTGGATTACATCAAACTAAGACACTTCTGCACAGCAAAGGAAACAGCCAACATAATAAGAGGAAAATTACAGAATGCAGAATAATTTTCAAAACATTCTTCTACCAAGAGATGAATATCTATCTAAACAAGGAACTTCAAAATTTGAACACCAAAAACATCCACTTAAAAGTCAGAATAAACAAGTAAGTTGGGTGCTAGCCCAGGCTGAGTAATGCTGAACCAATCACCCAGGTTACTAAACAAAAGTCTCAGTGTGGGATGCTCCCTGATGAATTCNTGGTTAGGGAGGCTCCAGAAGCCCCCNGAACAACACAGGGTCTTGCCATTCCACTTGACTTGCTTTCCAGAAATGGCTGATAAGTCTTTGGCTGAAGATACCACACATCTTGGATACAAGATACAGAAAAAAATGGAAACTAAGCTGACAGTTTTCTTNCTTCTGGCCAAATTTCATAGTCCCAGGAGGAGCAATACAGGCTGAGCAGGTGGAGAAGGCATCAGTGGTCTTACCCTGATGAGAACCCTACAAACTACAATACCAACCTGCCAGGGAAGAGGTGCCCTCTCATGCAATAGTGGCATGACTGCTATGGGGGCAACTGACACTTTATGATAGGTTCTGAGATCCACTCCACAAGAAGAAATCCATGCCTGGTACTACAAACCCACTTAAAAACTCATGGCTGAGGACATCTTAGGCCTATCTGGGAAACTTACTAAGTTGACACAGTGCCAAGCTGCCTTCTAAATACTTATGTTTATTCTCATAAACAAATGCTATTCTCAGACTTAAAAAGAAGCTTCTCTTCACAACGAAAGGTTAGTGCAGANATGCATGGCTGCTCAAGATACTGTTCAGCCCTAAACAGGACATCCATACCACCCACTCTAAGACTCANTGAACAAGACTGAAGACGGAGTGTAAAGAATGTCTGGAATGCTCTCAACCTTGGCCAGAGCAGCTTCTTTTTGCTGTGAGCAGTATTCTATGCAGAGACTCATAATGTGTCAAAGTGCTGAGAGTAAGTGACTGTAGTGTTCAGCCCTAAANGGCACATGTATATCAGCCTCTTCTTCTCAAGGCCCAGGGAACATTGTAGAAGAATAGGGAAGAATATACAAGACNGAGAATGGACAGAAGTGATGTGAAATAATGCTGACTTCCAGATATAACTTGGCTATTGTACTCATTAACTCACAGCAACTATAGTNACCTACACATTATTTACACAAAATCAAGCCAGTCAAAATTCCTGTGTGGATGGTGGATGAGTCTCTGCCCCTAGCTGAGGAGGTATTATCAGTTGATGATGGGTTGGGCAAGAAAGAGAATCTTCTTTATTTGGGCTTGTGGCCATTGGTAGATAGACAGGTGTGTGTGTTGGAGTGGGTCCAAGAAGGAGGTGGGGATAGATATGATCATAATANATTGTAACATGTATGAAATTATCAAATAATAATTTTATTANAAATTTAAAAATTAAGTAGACTGTTGTAGAATATTATTTAAAGATGTGTTACATTTGTTTATGCTGTGGAACATTTGTTTAATGATGCAAAGATATATTGCATTATTTTATGTTGCATTTGTTTAACTCTGTGAAGCTGTGTTACTTTGGCTGTTTAAAACACCTGATGGTCTAATAAAANGCTGAATGGCCAATAGCAAGGCAGGAGAAAGAATAGGTGGGACTGGCAGGCAGAGGGAATAAATAGAAGGAGAAATCTGGAAGAGAAAAGAAAGAGCAAGAGAACAAGGAGAGGAGGATGCTAGGGGCCAGGCACCCAGCNATACATTCAGTCACAGAGTAAGAATGAAAGTAAGATATACAGAAGTCAGAAAAAGTTGAGATCATATTCAACTCTTTAAGTTACTTCCAGGAAATTCAACAAACCGCCACATATCTATCACATGCCAGTTTTATTCTAGGCCAGGTGCTAAATGCTGTGTTTCAAGGGTGGCTTGGAGCCTGGTGACTCCCCTACAAAGGGAAAGCATAAAAACACACTTGATGTGCTTCTTAGGAGAAGCCCCAACATCAATGAGCTGGTCTTTCACTCAGGTCTTAACTCGCTCAAGGCTTTACAGAACTTCAGGCTTCTATGAGTATCATTTTGATGTTTAACTACAAATCAACATTTCTTCCTGTTAATTTCTTTTCTTGTATTAGTTTTTGCCTCAGTGCAAGTCTATGTACTTAAACTTTTTCATACCTTGTGACCCAGGTCCAGTGTGATAACCAGAAGCAGCTGAGCCTCTAATTTAAAAAACTACTTCATTTGTTATGCATAGAACAAATGCAGGTTGCTTTGCAGTTGTGATGCCTTTACCAGGATGGTTGTTGGTCTTTACCAGAGTCTGGGCTGTGTGAGAGAGGGTCTGGGAGCTGTGTTCTAATTCTGCCTCAGTCAGGGCAGAGCTCACAGCACATTTACCCCAGTGAAGCCAACTCACCTCATTTGTGAAATGTGGTAAAACAAACGAACAAACAAAAAACTTGCCTTATATTTANAGAATTGTGCTCAATATAAGATCAAATAATTGTGTGAATAATTACCATAATGCTGATGACTGCTATATCTATCCAGGGATTGGCCAGTACTGGCCGTTATTTCAAACACCTGGTGTGAATCAACTCATCTGAGCCTCTAGCAAAGCTGGTCACTATTATTTTCCCCTCACTGATGAGGAAACTGGAATGCAGATGAGTGGATTATGTGAGCCAGTGTGAACAGTTCCCAGGAAGCAGGAAGGTTAAGTCTTGAACTCAGGCTGACTCACTTGACTGAGCAGAATGTTTACANTCAGATCTCTCCCCGCTTTACCCCACCCCCCAAAAAAGATTCAAATATTGCTGCAGAACCCCAGAAGATAGTGTTTGCTAAACAAACAGGATTTTGGCTGGTCTTTGCACTAATCTCCAATTCCAGACTGTGTTCCAGAAAGCATGTTTTCCCCTCCAACTTAATTTAATTACACGTGAAGCTGTTCTGATTGCCATCCATCACTATTACATTTTCCATGGCAGCTGTCAGCCAGAGAGAAAAATCTTCATATTAAAGCAATTGACTCAATCCCCCTCAAGGCATGTTAAGACGCGGCTAACAGGCCCTCTCCTGTGACTGGGCCTCTTGCTCCAGCTCTTGTCTTTGCAGTCAGGCTTAGTATACTTTCCAGACTTCATCTTCTGGCTTTTCTGCCAGTTGTTAACCACTTCCTGTTTCTTTAAACCTGCTGTGCTGCACAGCTGTCCGCAGCCTCCATACCATCTGCCTCTCAGCTCGAATTCACTCGTGTTCTTGTTTCTGCCCACCCCACCCCCCGGTGTGTGTGTGGTGTTCATGTGTGTGGGCACACATATGTATGGATGTGCATGTGTAGGCCAGTGGTTGGTGTCATGTCTCTTTCTTGTTTCTTCATCACTCTTCTCCTTATACACTGATGCAGAGCCTCTCACTGGAACCCAGGTTTGACTAGTCTACCTAGCCAGCTCTCCCTGGGGGACTCCAGTCTCTACCTAAGAAGAGCTAGGATCTCAGGTTGGCACTTGTGTGGGTGCTGGAGATCAAAGTCAGGTCCCCATGCTTGCATAACAAACACATCACCCACTGAGCCATCACCCCAACTCTGGGTCCTCCTTCTTATTTGTCACTATGGGCTATACCAGGATCGGTCATTCATCTGCTGTTACATCATACTTTGGGTCTTCCCAAAACAGGAATCTAGGCAGTGTCACTCCAATTTTGCATGGTGCCAGATGCTATGGTGTTTAATGTCATTTGAGACAGCTGCTATTAAGAATATTGACATAATGACTCCCGGAATATGGTAAGGAATCTTAAGTCTAGGAAAATCGTGGGTATTACTGCCAAGGAAAGCTTTTCTCTACACTTGGAAGATTAAACATATTTAAAGACCCAGGGGAAGAGTGGTCTGGAACATAAACCTCTATTCAAAAGACAGAAGACTTTATATTTTGAGTGGAATCAGGGGAAGGACACTAGGGAACACAGAAGAGAGGGAGCTGTCCTTATTGTCCTGGTTCAGCTTTCCTCAGCTGAGTCTCCTTCTCTCTCAAAGAACGAATGTGTTCAGAAGTTATCCTGAAAATCAGAAACATTCNGATAAGAAATTGTTTGTTTTCCCCCAAACATAACATTGTTAAAGCTCGTAGGTGGTTAGGCATTTGAAGATCTGAGAGCTACATTCCTAGCATGGTGGCTTCACCACACATACACTTGAGTTATACACACATTCTAGGAGGCTAGGGNTCAAGGCTGTGTAAGTTTAGCCCCTCCAAAGTTTACCTCTGAGTGGGCTACTATACAGGGGTCATAGTGCTGGATAGATCTGTCCTATGTGTCTGGGGAAAGTACATAGNGCTGGTGTTTGGGTGCAATCCTCATAGATGTCAGAAATTATGTTGAGTGAGATAATAGTGATGAATGAACAGAGGAAAGTCTTCAAAGTGATATTTCAGCCATAATGAAATAATGTCCAAATGGTAGACATCTTTTCAACAGTCACATGAATACACTGGTCAAGTTGCTGAGAGTACCTAAGAAGCTTTGGTTAAGGAGCTCACCCCCTTAACACCCTAGTTTCCTTAACTCCAAAGTAATAGTGGCAACCACAGNATCAAAGTTGGGAAGTTCGGCTTATTCTCCAGAGAGACAGACTAATAGAATCTAGAGTCAAGGGTTGCATANCAACATTATATTCATGGCAGATCGAATGCATAANGGTNTCCTGATGAGATTCTTACCAAGTGTGCTGTAGGCATTTGGGTTTGTATAAGTATACTCTTTTACATTACAAAACAATGAAATCGCACAGCATTGGATTTTCCAGGGATATTTAGAGATCTTTGAAAGGGAATTCTTTTACTTCAGTATGGAGATTTGGAAGTCCTACCACAGGCTGTCTTGAGGACAAGGAAAAGCTGCTGCATGTTCAGTTCAACTCTGAAGGCTNAGAGTGAAAAAAAAAGTCCAGGATTAAAGACCAAGGCCCGAACTGGAGAGGAAGGGGTAGAGTNAATGTGCAGACAATGCTAGACCAAGACCAAGGAGAGGTGGAAGCTCAGAGAACCTNATGTGANGACATCTATGGGCAGAAGAGAAAGGGCATCCTNGATGCAGAAAAGGGGAAAATAATTTGCTTTGCTTCTATGTGTTTGGTCCATTTGGCTCCCCAGCTGATTGGATGGTGCCCACCCACACTGAGGGCTGGTCTTCATCACCGTACCAATTCACATACCAATCTCCTCCAAAACGAACCTCACAGAAACACAAGTGAGTCTAGCCAAGCTAGGTCACCTGTGTTTTCCTTTCAATNAAAAAANGATTGGGCTCAGCACCTGTGGAAGTAGAGAATAGATAATGTTTCACTATCCATCAGGGATCTCTTCAGTCAAGATGTCACAAATCACCATCACTGCAAGTATGAGTGTACATGCATATGTGTGTGCAAATNCACACATTAGTGTGGTGCCTGGAACACTTTTTCAATATAAATTTGATAAACTATTCATTAAACTGATTTATAAGAATGGCACACTCATTTTAGAGCTCAAATAGTTTTGCTGTTAACCAATAGAAATTGACATGTTACCAATCACACACACACACACACACACACACACACACACACCTGTCTCTTATACACATCTAGATGTGTATAAGAGACAGCACACACACACACACACCCACACACACACACCACACACACACACCACACACACACACTACTGTGGTAGTTTGAATGTAATTAGCCCCCATAAGCTCATGGGGAGTGGCACTATTAGGAGGTATGGTCTTGTTGGAGTAGGCATGGCCTTGGTGGAGGAAATGTGTCACTGTGGGGGTGGGCTTTGAGGTCTCATATATTCTCAAGCCACACCCAGTGTCATAGATCACTTTCCGTGGCCTGTTGGTCAAGATGTAGGACTCTTAGCTCTGTCTCCAGAAACATGTCTGCCTGCAAGCTGCCATGTCTCACCATTATGATAATGGAATGAACCTCTGAACTGTAAGTCACCCAATTAAATGTTTTCCTTTGCAAGAGTTGCAGTGGTCATGATGTCTCTTCATAGCGAAAGAAACCCCAAGACACACACACACACACACACACGACATTATCTTATCCAGAGTAGTCAGAGTACAAAACAAACGGCAACTTCCTTATTAAATAAATAGATGGTGACTGACTGCTTCTTTATGTCAAGTTTTAAGGGCAAGCAATGGAATGACATTTTCTTGAATTGGCTTCCAATNTATTTTTTAGTANGAGGTTTGACATCCATGTTTTGCTCAATAATTATTTTCACAGCCTTCTTACCAAGTGTGAAGGGATGGTTATTATTTCTCTAGCTTTAGACTTCTGAAAACTCAGNCATGGAGNGATGGACTTTGAAATCAGGTAACATTTGGCCATCTGAAGCTGGTGCTTACATGAGCTAAATTGTTAAGCCATGTAACACTCACNCCTTCTCATTTCTCTCTGTGTTGCAGTAATCATTCACTGGGTTCAAAACTTTCACTCAAGTATGTTTAGGACNGTGCACCTGGATGTTAGTCAGCTCGCTCAGNGGAAAACAAATCTTAAGTACTGTACCTCCCNTGTTATCCAGTATCCAAGGCTGGATTTCTGATTGTTGCTATGGATGCCTTTCTAGTTCAGTAAAATTTTCTAATGCACATATCCCAAGTCATTATAGACTAGAACCAAGGAAATCTTTTGAAATAATATTTTTCAGAAGACCAATTTATTCATACTTTGATTTTTATACTTTTTAAATTGTATTCTAATTCTTACACTCTATAAATCACACAGGGNATGCNTTCTNTCTGAAATGCAGTGACAAAGACACAGGGATTCCAGTGACTTGAAAGGCCCTTGAGATCTCTCTGAAGCTATAATGGCCTTTTATGTGAAATAAAAGACTTTCATCTCTTGTTTAGCAAAGAAGGAAGCACAAAAGCTAAAAGATCATGCACACATGTGTGCATGTGTGTACACACACACACACACACACACACACACAAACCTTACTGCCACTAATCACCCGACTGATTACTTTCAGGTGCATAATCTCTGTGTATAATCTGAGTAGGAGGTTTTTAAAAAAATTATATTTCTTGCCACTAAAATTAAGGTCATGCTTTAGTTAGGGTTCTATGGCTGTGATAAAATACCATGACCAAAAACTGGGAAGAAAAGGGTTTTTATTTGGTTCACATGTNTTGGATCACTGTCCAGAAGCCAAGGCAGGAACCTGGAGGCCAGGAACTGATCTGAAGCCATGGAAGAACNTTGCTTACTGGCTTGCTCCTCATGGCTTGTTCAGCCTGCTTTCCTANACGAACCAGGACCATCTGCCCAAAGGTGACACCACCCCTGTAGGTGGATCCTCTGCATCAATCATTGCTCAAGAAAATGCCCACAGACTTGCCTACAGGCAATTTGATGGAGGAATTTTTTCATCTGATTCCTCTTCCCAGATGACTCTAGCTTGTGTCAAGTTGACAAAAAAATCACCAGGACAGGTCAGTATGGTGTCAGAAATTATCAAATAGAGAATTGTGGAAATATGGGAGGCAGGGACACTGTGAGAAAGTGTCATGAGCTAGTTGAGGCCACCACTGGCTCTGAGGTGGGTCTGCCAGTATGTGGTTGATGAGCTCTGTGAACCAAGGTAACTCTGTATTAGCCTCATAAGGCTGCTGTAATAAAGTGCCATGGAACTGGTTGGATTAAAACAAAAGAGCTCCATTGTCACCTAGTTCTAAAGGCCAGAAGTCCAGAACCAAGATGTTGGTTTGCAGGTCTATAGTCTCTCGAAGGCTCAATGGGACAATCCTTCCTTGACTCTTCCTAGATTCTCATGACTGCATTTCTTGACTTTGTATTTTTCCTCACATGCCATTCTCTGTGTGGCCATGTCTAAATAAATACTCCTCGTCTAGAAAGAGCCATGGTTGTTGGGTTAGGGTCCACTCCAATCTAGTGTGCCTCCCTTATAATTAGATTACATATGTGAAAAGCCTGTCTTCAAATGAGTTCACATTCATGGGTCTATTTGTGGTAAGGATTAGGANCTCAGCATATATCTTTGTCAGGACACAATGGAACAGACAACATCAATAGAGTGGAAAGATGACCTGTTCAATTTAATTCTCCATGCTGCTAAGTGACCATGGGGGAAACATTACATGTGTGTCTGGGGGGCNGGCTGCAGTGCATGCTGCACATTCAGAGGGTGTTTCCAGTCCAGAAGCAACAGGCATTATTTGGGCCTTAATTAGCTATGCAGAATATCAAGCCCCACTTGAAGTGTGTACTGAATCAGAAATTTTATTCTAACAGTATCCCCAGGTAGGTGACTTTTACATCAAAGTCAAAGGAGCATCACCTGAGACCAGTGGCTTTTGAAGCATGGTTCTCATCAACTTTGACTTCACTGGTAAGCTTATCAGATTGATGGTGATTGGCTCCATCCAATCTACTGAATCAGAACCTCTGGGACTGAGACCCAGAAAACTGCTTCAACAAGCTTCTGGAGGGTGTGAACATCAAGAACTACAGACTTAGAGGAAGGATTTTAGAACCATTATTGACAAACAATTGGTAAAGAGAAGAAATTTCCTAGGTATAGACATGGGAGACTCCAGAAGTAAGGAAGTGTAATGAAAAATACACCAGCACAGAGAAGATATGAAATATTCTCAAGCCAAGGAAATTTGTGTCATATTGGGCAGAAGTCAACTGACGACAAAGAGTATCTTGAGGGTTGCAGAAAGAATAGAACCATGAGTAAGCCCTCAACTCCTGCTTATCATGTGAGAAGAGAAGGCTTTGTGTTTAGGACAGTGGTTTTCATTCTGCATATCTGGACCTTCCTATCAGAAATGAGGGGGGTTGGTGTGGAGGTGCGCAAATACACAGTCTTAGGAAGCACCACAAAGGATTAGAATGTATAGGACCTGAGGCAAGGTTGGACTTCCTTGCCTCAGAGAGNAAGAATTGATAATTAAATAAAGGCATAGCCATTTGCTACAGAGTATAATCTGCTTGATTATAGCCTATTAGTCTATACATATGCCTAGGAAATAATTGCTTAATGAGTCTAAATGCAACCAAAATGTGGCCTTTGTTCTTTTCAATGAATTCTTTATTTTTAAAATTGTATTCTAAGTTAAAGCATACTTTTTTTCTGGGGCCCAAGAGAACCTCAAAATGTGGCAGATCCACTGGACAATTTATCTAGTCATTATTTACTGCATATTTTTTTTATTTATTTAAAAAATTTTTAGACAGATTCTCATTATGTAGCTCTGGCTAGCCTACAACTCATCATGCAGACCAGGCTGGCCTTGAACTCACAGAGGCCCATCTGCTTCTGCCTCCTGAGTGCTTGGATTCAAGTCAAATATGACCATGNCTGGCTACACCGCTCTTTATGGACACATCCAGGTCAATTCAGGTACTTGGGACAAGGGTATGGGCTATACTTGCTGTGAGTGGCTATTCATTTAAGTGTATGCATGGGTCTACATGCTGACATGTATGTAAATACATAATTAAATACAATTTTCAAAAAATGTTTGTTTTTGTGGAGTTTATGCCTTTTGGGGGAAGGTCAGGGAAAAACAAATTACTAAAATTCCCCNTTTNCAGATGGCAATAAATGGGGCAACAACCTAGACAAAGTGTTGGGCAGAGGGAGTGACCAGCAAAGGCCTAACAGAAAGGTCTGCATTCTAGGCTAAATAGTTAGATAAATGCTGTTTTTATAGAGGTGATGTTTGTACAAAGAATGAACCAAGATAGCTTCAGAAAATTACCTTCTCCCATGTCTTTCCTCGTACCCAGGAATTCTTGGGAATGTAGACTTGGGTAGTCCAAAGTGACAGTGACTGGTTGTATGTACTATTGAAATCTAAGTTAATTAGAAGTTAATTTCGAAGTCAATTCCTGTCACACTAGGCACATTTAAAGTGTTCGATAGTCATGTGATTACTGTCTATAGTATCAGGCTGGGCAGTTAAAACTCCATCCCCTGGGGAGACAGAAACAAGGTCCACCCATTCTCTTAAGATTCCAAGGACAAATGCANACATGATTCCANCAAAGCTCATTCTGGGGAACCAACATGTTTATTGGACTTCCTTACAGAGCATAGGTGAGGGGNTGCTTACAGGAGTGTGGGTACTGCTTTCCAACAGGCTGCACCAGGAAAGCTTTTACCCAGCAGGGATGATGGCTTCCCTGTAGCAGCATAGATGGAGCCCTGCCCCACAAGTCCTCCCAACTCTATATGCTCTAGCCCCTCCCCAAGGCAGCATACAATTAAGACAGTGTTCCATACCATGGGTGGTAGGCAGCATTTGAGTACTCAGNGGAGGGCTTTGTGAACCTGCTTACGTCTCCACGGGGGCATGTAAACAGTCAACAAGCCCACCTGGGATAATAATCTTTTTGCAAGTGGGCNTAAATGAATTCCCCAAAATGGCAGTTGCTAGGCTTGGAAAACGGTCACACACAGCAGGTAGCAAAAACCATTTCAAGTGTTGCAGAAAGTGCTATTGGTCAGCAGATTATCTGGGAGAAATTATTTAGCATTTAAGCATNAGTAACTTAGGTTCAAGAGCTAATTTACAGGNAAGTGTGTGGTACTATGACTTAGTCAAACATTTCAGAGTAATACCAGAGATGAATAGTAATCTTTTAAAAATATTTCTGCATTTGCAACTCAAGCCTCATCCATAGAAATGTACACATAGAATTGTAAACAAGTGGCTTTCTTTGTGAAGGCAAATGGCCCTGTAATTTTGTTCCTACTCAGTCACTTTCCCTACTGAACAGAATCTTATCATCCTATTTTTAAAACTTAAGTTAATGCTCAATCTTAGTGGTATTTTTCTATGTCCCCCAATAAAATTTATCGGATCAGAGGAACAAGATCAGCCACTAGTCTTACGATTAGCACACGCCCTTAATCCTATCACCTAGCAGGCAGGGTCTGTCTGAATCTCTGTGAGTTCCAGGTCACACTAGGAACAAAGTCAAGCGTGGAGACACACGCCTTTAATCCCAACATCAACCATAGAATTCTGGAGGTCTATACAGACAGACAGGAAGTGACAGAGATGGGCGATAGGAGGAAGTGTTGTAGCTAGGCTGAAAGAGCCAATGGGAGAACAGAACAGAAAGGGATATAGACGTGGAGGTACAGGAAGTCACACACTCTTTTGGAAGCAGCGCGTTGTTAAGGTGAGGCTGGTGGCTGTTCCTAATTCCTCTCATCTCTGTCAGATTTTCATCCTATTTCTGGCCCTGTGTTTTTATTTAACAAGACCGTTTAGAAATTTGTCTTATACTCAATTGTACCTAGAAACACAAACATTATTTTTAAAAACCTAAACAATTGTGATGATATTGAGAATATTGTCTCAGGCTACCCATAGGCTTGAAGATAACACCAAACAAACAAACAAACAAAAAACAAAAACAAAAACCATGTAATGCAGATTGATGATTGAGGGATTTAGCCAGGAATGTAACGACAGGAAGTTTAGGAAGGGTGTGAACATCTTCAGGACTGGTTAGTAGAGGTGGGAGCCCAGCATCCTGGGAGCCCCACCCTATCGTTTTATTAGGTATAATCTGAAAGTTTGTATCAACATGTTTCAATTCTAACCCCCATGGTGAGGGTATCTGAACCTCTGGGGAAGTGATTGGATCCTGATGATGCGACCCTCATGGAGGGATTAAAAGGACTCTCAGGAGCTTGTGTGCTCTTTCTGCTTCTGGGGGATACAGCGAAAGACCATCCTCCATAAGCAGGGAACCAGACCCTGACCAGAGGCTGAATCTGCAGACGCCTTGTTCTTAAACTTCTTTATAAATCGTCCAGTCTACCTTGATGATACAGTCCAAGCTGACCAAGGCAGCAGCTCCCCCGTTCTCCTTTGCCAGCATCTTTTGTTTCCAGCCTTCCTCTGTTCTCCTTCTCTTGGGGAATAACATAAAACACTCGATTATCAGATGGGCAAGCTCAGGATCTGGAAAGGAGCCAGCACAAGGGCCTGTTCCTGCTTCCCCTGACATCCGCCTCCCCCGCCNCCCAACTTCTGGACTTTCTGAGAACAGAAAATGACAATTATTCAACCATAGCCACAGTCTTCTTTATTGGGCTGTTTGTCCTGTTGCTAATCTGGTACTTTTAAATGATGGCTTTTCTTTCTGGATGACGAGAGGACCCTAAGACAGTTTGAGGTTAATATTGTTTGTCAAATGAAATAGTTGAAAGAACACTCTTGGAGCAAAGCCAAAAGAATCATGAAAATAAGAGATGCTGATTATAAAATCTGAAGAACATGCNTAATTTAAAAATATTTTATGTAAATGAAAATCATCAAATAGTGTTTCAATAATAAAGTAATTTATATGAATATTTAACTGTGATAAGAATAATCTTATTAATGCACAAAATTGAAAATATCCCATCATCAGAAATAAATAAGAAGGTGCCCAGACATATCAAACTGATTTGAGGAGCCACTGAATCTCATCTTGGTTCTGGGGGCTTCTTGTGGGCTGTTCACTAAAAAGAAGACATTTCTGCGTGGACAATCTCCCAGGCACATTTGCTAGACTTTTGTTCTTGTAANTAGTCATGGGCCCCTTGAAAGCAATGTTTGTCCAAGAGTGCTCTTTTCCATTGGTGAGGACGCATGACCCTGCTGCTAGATTTCCGGCTCCAAGCATGTCTTCCAATCTGGTCTCCATTTGCAGGTAAAATGCCTCGAGGAGCCTGCCAATGCTGCATTCCTCCCAAGGAGTCTGGAGCACGCAGGCTGAAAGTGTTTGCTTCAGCACTTCTGGGCTGACTATGAGGGTGCCTTCCTTTGGAAACGGCAGAGTTTTTGAAACCTAGAGGACTCTGAAGTTGCCTCTGTCCTTTAGACTTCACAGAGAACATTTCCCCACTAGGTTTCCAAAGCCTAAGATCTCCCAGTTGCCTTTGGTCCTTTGAAAGTGATGGTGAAGAAGGAGTTCCAGGGAAGGAGCAGAGTGGAGGCCCACCACAGCAAGCTCCACTGGGTCCTGTCAACCCTCCAGGACTGATTTTGCCTGGGAGAAAGAGTTTGGGTGTGCATCATCTGTGCTGAGTAAATCCCACNGTCTCCAAATTTAGATTTCATTGGGAGCTTTGTTTTAGAGTAACANTTCCCAAACCTCCTCTCTCATGATCTTTTACGCTTTAATCATTGACAAAAACTTCAAAGTGTTTTTAGACAATGATATGTATGTTTATTTTTAAAATTAGCAAGTATAGGCATTTGCTACCAAGCTTGATAACNTACTTGAGTTTGTTCCCTGGGCCCCATGTGGTGGAAAGAGAGAAAGACTCACATTAAGTTGTCTTTTGACTTTTACATGTGTGCCTTGGCAAGTAAGCACACACACACATGTCATTCACATAAAGAATAAATAAGTAAATAAATAAAATATGGACTTTAAAAATAGATTTATTAACTATCTCCTCTGAAATCTCAACCATCACTTGGATGGACACAAAACTGAGTGCCCTAGACTTACATTGGTCTTTCATGTAGAGTCCATTCCTGGCTTTTCTTAAAGCATTTAAGGCAGAACCTCACACACCCTCAGTTTTCAGTGACTGTCAACTGTCCCTGTGGTGACCAGGTACTGTCATCAAGAGCCTCTGGGCTGGCTGTAATGATTCCTCAGAGTGTATGGATTAATGAAACTTCAACTGTCAACAGTCTCCATGCCTCCCTTTGTTTTATTGCCGTTTGACCACATGTAGGACACTGTTGTAAATACTACAGTACTATTATGTAGGACACTGTTGTACATTCTACAGTACTACTATGTAGGACACTGTTGTAAATACTACAGTACTATTATGTAGGACACTGTTGTAAATACTACAGTACTACTATGTAGGACACTGTAGTAAATACTACAGTACTACTATGTAGGACACTGTAGTAAATACTACAGTACTACTATGTAGGACACTGTAGTAAATACTGCAGCACTACTATGTAGGACACTGTTGTAAATGCTACAGTACTACTGTGTAGGACACTGTTGTACAT
>LZPO01044595.1:60504-75221 GCA_001675575.1 Neotoma lepida | reverse complement strand
CCATGAACACCCATTGAGAGAGATAGGAGTAACTAAGTTATGTGGGTGGAGGGAGGCATATTTATCAAGAACAAATTATATTGTAACAGTAACAGCAGGCTGAATTTTCTAAAAGAGAAAGCTGGTCATGGTGGGAAAAAATGTAAAAGAAAACAACAAGAAAACCTATGCAGCACTGAAGGTGATAATCATTCTGCATGTTTGCATCCATACAATGTAACATAAATGATAATCATTCTGCATGTTTGCACTCATACAATGTAACATACATGTATAGTGTTTCTATGTGGTATTTTTATACTAACTTAATATGGACTATCTCATTTGGCAGGTGAGGAAAGTGAATATTAGAAAGGGTGATGAACGTACTCCCANTACACACGTGGCAGACAAGATGTCACCAGGTATAGGAGCTGCAAGGCTAGAGGACCGTGCTGTAACCTTGAGCAAACGTGTTTTATTCTCAATCAACTGAGATTACTCTTCTGAATTAAGAAGGATTCTGGGGAACTGAAGTGTTTCCCATAAATTATTTAGCTATGTCTTCTTTCTTTGCACAAATAAAGCAGGATTTCATGCTGGAGGGCAAGGGAAGATTCAAAAGAAAGCCAGAGAAAGGTGACCGTGAGCCTTAGAGATTTCCAGATTCCTATTGTTTCTACAACATGGAATTGTCAAACAAAAATTCCCACCCTTTTCCTCCCCCCACCCCAGACAATTTCCAAGACAGAGAACAGCAGCAGAGTGTCCTCTTTGACTTCCATGATCCTAGAGAAGTCCTACAACCCACCAAGGCCTGACTTCATGAAGAAAAAAAACAAAACAACAACAACAACACAAACCCCACACCTGAGTAAGAGGNTCATGTCTTTGTTACTGGGTGTGAGAATACACGAATGTAAACAGAAAAGTATTATCTCAAGATCCTGGAGCAGGCAGTTCTAAGTGCAGGGCCAGTCAGCACCTGCCGCTCCGTGAGTGAAGAAGGTGAACCATCTCTTTGTGCGTTGACTGTCTGCTCTCACCGTTCCTGTGGCATGTGTGCTTGCCTGTGCTTAGCTTACAGTGGAAAACCACTTCCCCTCTCTGTGGCCCTGAAAATCACAACCACATGCTCTTCCAGTCTTTCCTCTCAGTTTTATTTTCCAGGTCTTAGCTCATAATTGCCCTCCGGGTTTCTGAAATGGTCAGGGAATGTTTTCAATTGAAACAAGAGTTCCTGCCAGAAGGAAAGAACATGAAAACACNAGTCTTCATCTCATATCTGGTAAATCCCCTACTTTCCATTTGAATTCAGAATTTGGAGGTTAAATTACAAGAGCACTTTCAAGTACTGTTTAAAAAAAAAACTGTGTGTATCTCAAATCATAGGCAATTTTTGAATGAGCCTGAGTATTTAAATTGTTTACATGCAATTTATTGAGAAATACTTTTGAATGGAAATGGACAGTCTAACCAAAATAAACATTAATTCACTGCTTAACTATTATTATGAAATGAAAAGCTCCTTCCATTAGATTACTACACATTGTGTTCACTGCCAACCTTTTTAAAGTAAGTTCTTCTTTCCAATGAGAAGAAAAGATGACTCGAGTTTTGTATACTAAGAAGTCCTTTTCTCTACCCAGGAAACNTGATGGTGTTGAACCATCTGTTCTGCTCATCATTCCACTAATTCTCACTTATCAGCAACATGTCGCTCTCTCTATTTAACAAAACTTTGGTTTTCTTAGTCTCAGTCTTATACATTATCTCTTTCCAGGGCTTGCTGTTCGAGCTGAGGTAAGCAACTGCTTGAATCAGTGATTCTCGGAACCTCACCTTTGTCAAATATTCCTTTGTGCCAAGAGACTTAAGTGTAATAGCTCACTTGGTTAATTGAAACGGGTAGACCATTTTATTATCCTTGTTTAAAGGAGGAAGATGAGCTTCAGAAAAGTGAAGAAACTTGTTCAAGATCACATGATTTATTAGTGTTTGTGAGAAGATTCAAATACACACTTTTCACTTTCCTTAAAGCCAGAAATTCTGTTGGAGGTCTATACAAAACAGCAGAAAAGCCTTTTACATCCAATTATGCTCTTAAAGAGAGAAAGGAACCAGATAAGATATTAAATTGGAGTGAGAGATGTTAAATTCACGCACAACTGAGCCTTTGCAAAGCCCACCTGAGTCCCNAAGGACTCTTGGAGAGCAGTTTACCCACACAAGTGAGCACTGAGAAGGGAAAAGCACTGAGACCTTCTAAGTCCCAATGTAGTCAATTTCCCAATAATGATAAAGGTTTATGAGTGGGTAATTATGTTTTAAGATTTCATTGAAGTATGAAATACTACCATTATGTGATTCTCAGAAATTAAATCAAAGCCTATATCAAGTGGAGCTCATTTTCATGTTCTCAGGGACATGGGGCCATAAATGGACCACCAGGCACCAGGACTAATGNCTCAGGAGCTAAGATTAGAGTCAGTGGATCTCAGTCTTAAGACTGAGTTGCTTTAGTATTATTAAACAATTATAAAAATCATCATCTGCTACTGAATGTGTTAATCATTCAGAAAATACACAAAAAAGAAAGAAATTGAATCTTAAATCTCAAATACAATTTCTTTACAATTTTGCCATTTGGGTTTAAAAATTCTANGCTTTATTNAATTCATATTTATAGATGTTTTCTCGTGAACTAGGTTTACAGTATACATATTATTTGCAAATGTATCATTGGCATTTAGTATCTTGGCTATGGAGTAACTTCCAAGTAAATAGAGGAGATATAGTGATGGTGTGTGTGTATGATATATGAGTTTATGATGTATGTGGGGGGGGTGATGTGAGTGCGTGTGGTGTGGGGGGTTGTTCAGGTGTGCTGTTGTTCATGCTTGGGCTGCNTGTTCAGNAGCCAGAGGTTGACACTGGGTNTCACTCTATCCCCAGTTTATTTTTGCTGTTGATGTTTAAAAAGTTGTTTTTTCATATGTTTTGAGACAAGGTCTCTCACTGAACATGAAGCTTAATGAGTCGAGTAGGCAGACTGGCTAGTGGAGCCCCTTCAGCTCTGGGTTTACAGACATGCAACTCTACACCCAGATTTGATGTGGGTGCCGGGGATCCAAATTCAGGTCCTTGGTAGCAAGCGTTACTGCCTGCACCATCACATTAGCTTCACTGTTTTTTAACGGATATAAAACATTCCAACTTGAAACCTTAACAAAATTCAGTTGATCTCCTAGGACTTGAAATTTATATTTTATTCTCCAACTGTGAATATTATAAACTCTTGCTAATAGATACCACTAACATCTTTTCAAAATTTGTACAACAATTTCCTNAGCAGAAAATTACAGAACAGGATGGCCAAATCGAAAGGAATAAACAGTTTTGATCTGCTGTTGCCTTCCACAGTCATATCATTTGCTAAATATTTGAGTATCTCAAATAATANAACCTGGACCCTATATCATTGTGTATTCAGTGCCTGTTTCTCCCACTAATGTTGGACACCCGTTATTTTTTAAAGCAGGGATCAGTGACTATTTTATGTTTCTCAAGGCTAACAGGTAGTCCTTCATAGCACAAATAGTTTCCTACAATCTTCTAAAGATTTTCTTCTAGTATAAATTTGTAATGGGCTTTCTAGTTCTTATTTTAGAGACTTGAAAGGAAAAATAAAGGACGTTAAAGAAAGGAAGTGACTTCAGAAGAAACGTCTTTCCTGGTTCTCCTTTTGGCTGTGGAGAAATCATCAAATGCATGCAGCTTAGTCTTGAACCCGCTTCTCTGTGTCTCCCCTTTCTCCACACTGGCTCTGACCCCTCTGTTGTCCTTCCTGTGCCTTCATGGTCATTCCCATGAAGCTCATCACAACTTGTCCTCAGAGAAAGACAAATGAATGAGCATTGCTTNTTCACATGTAAAATATTTGCTTGCTGGGAACATTTTAACTGATTTTCCAAACTCTGAGATAAAATATGAAATTTTAACAGCTGAATTTGAACCTTAAGTTAATGAATGGAGANGTCCTTTTAGGAGAAAAAGCAGGATTCTGGCAATCCACAACCTGTGAACAGCTGAACGGGTTGCCTTTTCCAGTATGTGCTGGTGACAAGCACAGACTTAGGTGGTTCTCACCAAGTCGAAGACCATCATAGTTCTAGCTTTTGTCGTTTCATGTGACTTTTTGAATTTTGAATAATTAATGTTTGTTTAAAATATCTTTATGGGGACTGGAGAGACAGTNTAGCCGTTAAGAGTGCTTGCTGCTCCTTCAGAGGATCAGAGTTCAGTTCCCGGCATCTGCATCACACGGATTACAAGGAACTGCCCGTAAATCCAGCTTTTTGTGTTCTAATTCTCTCTTCTGGCCTCTGTGGGCATCTGCATGCATGTGTGAGTATACACATGTAGATCTCACACACACACACACACACACACAAAATAATAATAATAATAATAATAATAAATAAGAAGGAGATTATTGGCCATTTGAGTCCCAACTGCCACCTCTCCTGTATTCTCTTCTTATTGTGTAGCTCAGTTGCTCCAAAAAGCCAGTTTTTCTTCCTAGGCACGCAGAGATAATCAGAAAATCTGGTCAGTTTCTCTTGGGCCCATCTGGCATTTCTTTTTACTATTGTAAACTGATAGCATGAGTAAGCCAGCTGTCTAGCTCTTCCTCCTGCAGAGCTTAGACTGGTAATCACATAGTAACCACNGTAGGACCTCCCAGTTCCTCCGGAACTAGACAGACTAGACATTAAAATAAAAGGACATTCTTCACTGTGACCTCCTCCATTGTTTGTGTGTGTGAATGTCCAATTATCTTTACTAGCCATCTCAACCCCATACTACTACAAATCTAGACTTCCAGTGCTGAAGGTTTTAAGCGTCATTCACAATTCCCCACTGTATTCACGACACAGCCTGGGAGTGTGGATGACTGAGTCTAGAGAGATGTGTGGTCGGCCACACAGATGCCCTGAAAGTATTTTTGCCCATCTGCTGTGGAAGTCTGTTACTAGCCCAGCTCCCACCAGCTCTCAGGCACACTTCCTGTAACAATCACTTTGAAGTTACAGGCAATTCCACTCTTCAAATAAATCCCATTTTCACATACCAGGTTGAAGCTGAGTTTCCATTGTTTTTAGCTGAAAGATCCTGAAGGTAGCTCCTGAAATCCCTGCCTGTAAGATCCTGAAGATAGCTCCTGAAATTCCCTCCTGTCTATGTAGGGCATATGGGCTGCTGGATGGGAACAAGAAAGGCCCAATCAAGCTAAGGAAGAGAAGAAAGCCTAGTTACTATGCTCAAATCTGTCTGGCCGCTCAAGTTATGTGTCTGTGCTACCAGCTAGCAGATTGCAGTCATGGGTGTTGGGAAGGGTTGGGCTCCATTCCCTATGCTTTGGTAGTTCTCTCATATCTTTGTGACTGCACTCACCTTGCCCTCTTACTGCTCATTTTCACCTCTAAGTCAAGGCTTCCTGAAGACAGGCCTCGTGACGCTAATGTTCTGAATGCTGTAAACTGTCCAGTACACACGTATAGAATGATAGGTACATAGAAACACAGAAAGGGAAGGATTTCTCTGCTGTTGTCCATTGTGAGTATATTCAAAACACAGTCTCCCCTCACTGACTAGAGTTACTAAACAATGACCTGGCTGGAGCAACCGAATGTTGGCATAAATGTTGGTATAAATCTGAAACTTGCTTCTCATCTTTACCTAACACTTAAAGAAAATACCAACTTTTTAGTGCACAGATCTTAATGTGAACTGTGGCTTGTCTATTTCCTGATGTTTAGAGGCTGTGTTGAAGCCTGTGATTTAGAGGGCACTATGATTCAGAGGTGTAGCCCTGGGTTAGTCATGTGGCCAAGGGATGATGTATACCTGGCTGAGAACTGTTACATCACCTGAGAACCTTACTCCCGTGTGAATGACTTGGGGACATTTATGAAAGATATTTCCTTCTATTTTGGCTTTGTTGAGAGTGAGTGAGATAACTGATGGCCCACTCACTGGAGGCAAACTCCATTTTGTGTACAACCGGGTGAGTGACCATTTAATTTGAAGGTAGTGTGCCATCAGGCAAAGGTACCACACAGAGGCGGCCTCTTCCCAATTCATTCAGGCAACCAATCAGAACTGCGAACCATTCTCTAAGTCCTTCCACTATTACTTTCTTTCTTTTTGGATTACCACTGATCAAATAAAAAAATGGGGGTTGAATTTAAAGAAGAGGAGAGAGAGAAGAGAGAGGCGCATCATGAGAGGCTTTAGACTTGGTGAAGATGTTGTCACTGGTGAGTAAGGTGCTATAGTTATCACAGCTTGGTAGTCCACTATTCTTACTCAAAGCCTTTAGAAGGCCTTTGGCTCTAGAATTCCTAAGTACTTAGGCTAAGAATTATCTGGGTTTTGCTCTTCCCAAGTTAAGACCAGAGAAGGAATATAAAAAGGGGGATGAACAAGGCTGGTAACAACCCCTATGATAAAACTTCTAAAAATGGGAGAGTTTCTGTGTCACCATGTGTGTTGTGCANATACATGTGGGTTTTCACATGCCTGTATTACCAGGGGATAGGGAGTGAGGTCAGCCTGAAAGTCCAAGGTGGAGCACGGAACCTACTGAGTTTCCCAGCAGGAGGCTGTTTGGGCAGCAGCATCTGTGGAGTGATGAGAAACGCTGAGCTTGTTGAACACGGAGTCCAAAGACGGGAGTCGAGGTCATTTTCTCATCTGACAAGTATATTCGTGATACTGTATTTTATTGCCTAAATAATGGAATTATCATACTGCTGTTCTGAACTACACAGAATAGGCTGACTGAGATAACCTGGATTTTGTAAAAATTCTACTTTGGCAAAGAGGTGTGATATTTTATGATAGACAGCCCTGTATTCCATCAAGAGAATAATAGATAATAATTTCCTAAAGAGATGAAGGAGTGCTACCATTTATTGAGCACCTATTACGTGCCAGGTACTGTTTTGGAAACAATTTGCACAAGTAGCAGGTGCAATATGTGACTGCCCACCACCCTCTCCTTCCATAACTTCCCAAGCCAACAGGAACTTGGTGAAACTAAGATGAAGCAATTTAGAAGAAAGAAAAAACAAAACCTTTCAATCAGAGAAACCACTATAAGATGGCTCAGAAAGCTTGAGCTCTTTGGGTTTAATAAATTCAATTGGGCTATAAAAAATAAAAAATGAATTTAGATAAATAGAAAGAAAATGAATCCCTCATGTATACCACATTTATTATTTTAAGGGTGTGGTTTAGAGCCAAAATTAAGCTATGGGACTCAAAGCTATGTCAGAGTTTAACAAAGTTCATGTTGCACCCTGCAGGGGAAGAAGCTAATGGTACTGCCCTTCCCTCATGTGGCCTGTCTTTACTCCTGTCTCTTATACACATCTAGATGTGTATAAGAGACAGCCTCAGTGGGTGCCAAGATTCACACATGCCCAGCAGAGACCAGTTGGTCCCAAGCCAGCTCATCAAATCTCTTCTTGTGTTTTAAGCTATTTATAAAGTTTACAGCAATCATAATAGAGGGATGGTTTTTTGGCATCTTTTGAAGATCTCTATGGTACTCAAGTTGTTTGTTTTTCAAAATGAAGCCTAAATGGTTTCATTGCAGCATTTTCAGGAGGGTTGATGTTGTCTGGACTCCAGCTTCCTGCTGCTGCAGATGGAGGAAGCTNAGGTGACCGGAGGAGACTCTCAGGGCAAAACCAAACAGAAGAGTGGACACACAAAATGATGCCTAGGAGAGAAGATAGAGGGTACCTCATCTCCTCCTGTGCCACTGGTTCAATTATCTGCTCATCACCCACATACTGAAGCTTGAGCCCTCAATACTTCACAACTTTGACCTGTGGAAATAGGGTTGTCAAAGGTAAATTAGGATGAGTCATGCTGCAGGAGAATGGGCCAAGATGACTATTACCCTTGTATAAAGAGAGAGATTAGGGGACATATACACACAGGGAGAATCATGATGGAGGCAGAGATAGAATTAGAAGAGAGATATTATAGATCCTCACAGCCTCTGAGNGAGCCAAACCTTCTAACACCTGCTCTTGGTGTTATTTTTCTCCTAGGACTGTGAGGCAGGACATTTCTGCTTTTCTATGCCACTCAACTTGGGGGACTTAGTTACAGTAGCTATAGAAATCAGATTCATCATCCCCAAATTTCACCAGCATTGGATGTATGCATATATGAGATGGGATATTAGGAAGAACTGCCATGGCCCTGTTGGGCATGAAGAGCACATGTCCTATGTAGTCAGTTGAACATTTGACAATATCCTCCATGGCAGTTGCTTGGAAAACAATTTAAATACAATTGAAACAATGTTCTTCACATTTATGGGAAAGATGTCAATCTATGTTAACCTCCTCGAGTGACTTCTTATGCCCAGACAGTTCTGGAAAGTCTCTGCTGTAGAGAACCTTCTTGAAGGTTCTGGGAACATGGAAATGATTCTTCAGTAGCATCAACTGTTGCTTCAGGTCTGATCAAGAACTATGCTCTCAGTTCCTTTAAACACTGGCCAATGAGAATGGAAACACTGGACGTGTGTGTGTGTGTGTGTGTGTGTGTGTGTGTGTGAAAAGGGAAGCTCGGATGAAGGCTGAGAGACTTACAAAGACCTAACCCAGTGATACATGCCCACACACTCACCCTCAGTCCTGCTTTAGATCACCAAATCTCTGATCCAGACTCTCAGCATCCTCTCCATTTCCCAGTCTCACCCTTTTTCCATCTATCCCTTCCAGCTGTGACCAGAGGTTCCTATCCACAATGAAGCTNTGGCCATGCCACTTAAAAACCCAGCTTGCTAGTTCCTTGGCGTGCATCCCAACTTTAATCTTCAAGCTCCCATTCTTACCCAGACCCTTTCTTGTAGCACCATACTTCATGACATTTCCTGAATAGACCATGGTGTTCTTTGCGCCTTTCATTTCATTTTAAAATGTTAGTATATCAAGTCCAAGTTCAAATCTTACCTTTATAAAGTCTCTTCANATCTTATCAGATAGATGGGGTCAAGCTCTCAGCTGGGTTTCTGCAGGAAATTGTTCATTGTTAGAATGACATTTATCAAGTTATCAACTTCAGACCTCCACATCTGTTTCCTTGTGGGAAGGAGCTTCTTGAGCAGNGTGTCTGTATCTGCTTGGNTGTGTGAGCTCAGGGCTGACACAGCATTTGGCACNGTGTGAACTAAGGAAACGCTGGTTGAATTTCACTGAACGGCATAGCTGTGTGCTTCCATTATGTATTATCCGAATAAAAATGAGAGGGCAGTTAACATGGGAGCCCTAGTTATCTTCCTTTAGGGATTCCACTGAACCCCAATTAAAACATTCGATAGGAGAGGGCCGAAGGTTGCCTCATAAATCTCTAACTTTGGTTAGTGCACAAGCCTCAGGTCATGGAAGAGGGGCAAGGAATGGCCCAGCCAGGCATGAATGAACCCCTCTCTATACTTTGAAAGGTAGGCCTATGGAGTAACCCTCACAGAACTTAGGGTGAAGGAAAAACATTTTGGTTATGCTAAAAGATGGGCCATTGCCTGGGTACATAGGTTTCTGGATTATTTGCACTCCTTTTACTANTTTAAGACTCAGATAATTAATGTAAACTTGCCGTGAGGTTCATCTGCTTCAGACACAGCAAAGCAGCATTTTCAGGCACGTGTCTTTCCCTCTGCTGTCCTTTGAGCTGGCCTTCTTTAATCAGGGCCACCATAGAAGGGCACCACCTAGAGGCCAGCCAAGCACAGGCTGCAAGCTTGGTGTAACTACCTTGTCATTAGACTTAATGCTGGGCATACACTGCTAGTGTTCCTTCCTTCACCACCCTAGCAAGACAACTTTGGCCTATCACTACTGTGTCCTATTTTGGGGACACATATCTATTCCTTGTCAGGGGCCCAGCCCAGGACAAATGTCCACTCCCAGAGTTAGGGGTCCACTTGATTCTCACAGGATGAGGTGCTGGCCCTGATGCTGACGGGCAGAAACAGAGTTCTAGGACCACATGGAAAATGCCAAACCCAATTCAGACACATTACCAGAGATCGGTGAGGACTGGNTCTCCTTCCTGCTCGTGCTTTCCCCCACATCTGAGCGCATCCTTTATCCACCTTTTTCTTGACATTTCAGACACTTGAAATAATCGGCCTTGCTTTTTAAGTAGCTACATATCAAAATTGGAATTTTAGGAAAGCATCGTGCATGTTTGTCATCACAGATGTTCAATATACAAATACTTTCCCAATAGCTACAACTTTGGTAAAGTGACATTTATGTAGATTCTGTTGTGACAACAGTTCTTCAGCAGCAGCCTGATTACTCGGTACTTGATTTTAGGGAAGAGTGCTCCGGAANGCACACTTAACTGGTGTTCAGGAATTCCTGTGCTCTTCATACCCATCTTCTGTCAGCTCTGTGCTGGACCAAGTCAGCTGGCTTCTCACAGCAACCCTGAAGAGCTTGGAGTGCTATTATTTCCAACTTACATAATGTATCCAATATGATCCAGTTAGCAAGTGGCTAAGCCCACACCTGCTCTCAGGTTTGTATTATACCATATGTATACTCTGGGCTTTTGCCACACAGTATATCCATCCGTTTTTTTTTATGTATATATATATTTGAACCTTTGAAGTCATAGTTTCTAATTCATGCATTTAGATTAGTAGGCTATTTTCTGCTTTGAAAATTGTCTTACCTCTGGATTTTCCTACACAAATAAAATGAGCTAATCAGTTAAAAAGTGAAGGGAAAAAGACATGTGCTGTGTCTCTCTACGGAGCAATGCAGCCCGTTTTCATTTTTTAACATTCCTATGAGATAACGAAAGCNGNGTGGGTCAGACATAAAAAGGAAACTGCACACAGGGGTTTCATGCTTGTGCAGGATAAAACTGGAGTGGTTGAAAGAAGGAAATGCAGTCAGCCAGGGCCGTGATGACTCAGCGTGGACTCAACCCAGAACCTTCAGGGTAGATGCTATCTGAGTCTGGGAAGGGGCCGAAGGAGGTGGGAATTTCTGGTTATTCTCTCTGACCAGAGGTTCCTTCTGGATGGGGTAGAAACAGCCCTTTCTGTGATGGGCCCCAACAGGCCCCTAGAGGTTAGTGNAACTCTTGGCACAAAGCCAGGGGATGTAATACTGCAGTGTGAGCCACAGGGCAGTAGAGCTTCCTACCCCATCTCCTCAACTGTGACATTAATGCTCTGTAGTTGAANAAAACTAACAATTGACTCGGTAGTAGACAGAGGCAGAATGTGATTTCTGGTTACAACTGTACCTCTGCTTTTTGCCAGCCTATGCCACCTGCTGATTGATCCTCACTGAGCCTGCTGTGGTTTCCTTATGGGCAAAGATCCCTCAAAGTATGTGAGGCAGATTAAATAAGATGATCTATCTGCCACTCTCTTTTAAGTCATGTAGGTTAGTTTTTCTTTCTAGAATTTTGTACAAATAGCGTGGTATAGAGTTGACTCCTTTTGGATCACCTTCCTTTTAAAAAATAATATTCTATCTTTTCAAATTCCATGTAATATATTTTGATCATATTCACTCCTCTAACTCCTCTCAGATCCTATTGCCCTGCCACCCAATTCCGTGTCCATTTTTTTTTAAACCCACTATGTTCAGTTTATGCTGCACAAATACTCTCGGGTGTGGGGCGTTCCCTGCTGTGTGGTCAACCCACTAGTTGAACCACCTTTTCATACTCAATGTGATTATTTAGAGACTCATTATTGTGGCTGCATCTATTCATGATTCATGTTTCTATTTTATATTTTATTCTTCCTATTTGGCAGGAAAAATAAAATAAAAATTAATTGTATGGATCTATTCATTTGTCCATTTGTGATATGTGGTCTATTTATTCCTAGTTTCAGACTATTATAAAACTCCTAGAATATTTATATACAAGTCTCTGTATAGATAAAATATTTATTTGGGAGTGGACTTGTTGAATCAGATGTTTGGCATATTTTACCTTTTTTAAGAAACTCAAAAATGGCTTTCCAAAGCAGCTTGGGGTTCTTATTTGGGGGACAGTGAATCAGAGCTGTCTCTTATACACATCTAGATGTGTATAAGAGACAGCATCAGGCACTCCAGGTGCTGGCTCCAGAACCACCTGCTTGCCACTTCCTTTTTCAGTCCCACAGCAGGTGACGCCACAGTCATTTCCCTAGAAGCTTTAGGTCTCAGTTATCTCTTACCTTGTGTAATGCACGTTGATTCCTTTGATTTTGAATTCTTCAAAGGCAGGAGCCAGAAACTACACTACCTTTTAGGAGTGCTTTACAAAGAACACTTTGTAAAGGGTGTCCAGCAATTACTAACATAGATGGCTATATAAATCAGTAGAAATTAAATTGCCATATTGACTTTTTATCATAAATATTTTATTTTCCTAGGTTAAAAATTTAGATAAGAAGTAGAAAATAATTTAAGTTATAAATTAATAAAGTTTCAAAGTCTTTCTTTGAGTTTTCNAATGCAGGACATTCACTACCAGTCACAGAGCCAGCACTGACGCTTAAAGTTCGCCTGCAACCATTGTCCAGTNTCAGAGGCATCAGCTGACTGGTCTTCAGTTCTGGAAGACGTTGGTAAGTCTTTTAATCATGGAAAAGTTCCTGAGGATTTCTGCTCGGACCACCATCCAGGCGCAGCTACTGTACCCCTCGTCTTCAAGGTACCTTTGCACGCTCCGGTAATAGCTCTTCAAGGGTAGAATTGTCGCAAAGTTCCTCTGAGTCGAACTTTCAGTCTCTGGTATTTCCTTTAGGATTTCCTTCAGAAAGTCCATCTGTTTATGGAGTTTACCCAAGAATCTTTTAACGATGGTCTCATTCCACCCTGTGCTGGAGGAATTGCTTTGGAAGACATCAAAGATATTCTGGAGCATCTCTTGGATGACGAGGGCAGTGTCTTTCTTCTCCATCTGTCCCGGGTGCAAGACCTCCGTAGGGATCTTGAAGTTCATTCTGTACTTGAGGCAGAGTTGTCGATCCAGCTGTTTCAGGAGCTCCCGACATGCTGAATTTCTTTGTCTGAGCTCAAGCCACTTGTAGTTGATGGACAGGGCTATGGGGAGAAACCCCAGCAGGAATGCAGCTTGGAGGATCCACCTGTTGGTCATGATGGAAGCTGGGCTGGTGCTCACTGCTACCTGCAAGATGAGGCAAAGGCTGCCAAAGGCTTTGAGTGAGAATGTTCTTCCTCCATGGCCTGGGCCTTTTATAAGAGATGATCCTCTGTTTCAGAGGGATTTCCCACTTTCAGTTCTCCCTTTCAGTTTTCCTTTGTCATTTTCTCAAGTTTTAACAGCTTCTAATATTCATTTGATTTAGCTGTGTCTTGGCATTCTAGATAGCTCAGCCAGGACTGTATTTTAAATTTTGCAGAAATAGTTTTCCCCCAGTTTATCTGTATGGCCCAGAGAAGACAGCAAGTTCACCCATTGCTGAGCTATTTGCGTCATTCTCTTGCTGCTCTAGACACTGCTTTGCCTATGCATTTCTATATGCTGAACTTGTACTTGACTCCCAGGCAGAAGGGAGCCTTGTTGAAGAAGAACTTCTGAGAGGGCTGGGGCGGGATATTGCAGGAAGTAAGAACTGTNTTTTCAGGGCACTTTACTGTTTTGGGCCCATGGGTGCAGGCTTATCGTGATGATGACCCTTCTTGGTTTCCCACTTTGAGTCAAGAAGCCCTGTTCTATCAACACAGTAGTAGCTTGTCCCCTGACAGAGTTCTTCTATTGAAAGCTCACTCTTTTAGATGACGCTCTCAGAGTTTTGTAATTCTCTCAGAGAAAATGCCTCAATCCAGTAATAACTTCCATGATTCTTCACATTGCCTTGGCCCTGGAAAAACCTCTACTTGTTAGCAATAAGAACCTGGAGCAGTTACNAGACCTTTCTGAGAGTTAGTTTTCTGCCTGCCCTGGAACATGAAGTAATGGAATTATTTCTACCCAAGAGACATATGCAAGAGGGATNAAATCAATTGTGCCCGTAGGTGCTCTGCACANTNCCCATTTCATCAGGGTCTCTCCAGATGTAGCTACTACATGTGGTAGTAAAAGTCCTAAAAACCCAAGTTCCCAAGGGTTGGGTACAGGGGCAAAACCCTAGCCAGTTGGCACATGCTGGCCAGGTATCAGAGGGATTCCTTAAAAGCTTGATTTTTCTCAGGACAGTTGGAGAAATTGGTGTCCTCCATCTCCCCTGAATTCCCCTTTCTCTTACACTTTCTGACTTCCCACTTAGAGACCAGACTTGATTTAATCCATCCATCTTGGATTTAGCTAGGAGAGTATGCCACTNTAGAGTTGCAGAGCAAAGGGAAGCCAGAAGGACAAATGCAGGATTCTGTGTGAACAAAGTTGAGGGGCCAGGAGCAGATAATTCTGAGGGGTAAATGGAGGACAAGACTATTCAGGTTTTTAGGGTACAGAAGGGTCTTCTCTCTCATTGGTACCTTTGCCTGGAAATAGACAAATATCCCCACTTCCCTGAGAAATCATGAGGAGCAAAGTAAAGGCACTTAATAAATGTCAGGGGGTGCTTGGGGCTTCTCAGTCATAGGCTTGGAGGCACATACACATTTTATAAATCTTCTGGAGCAGATATTGCTCTGATAGCAAAGGTTTTTGGGTAAATACAA
>LZPO01044595.1:11213-22964 GCA_001675575.1 Neotoma lepida | reverse complement strand
ACAGGGTCTTACTATGTAGCCATGGCTGGCCTGAAACTCACTATATAGAACAGGTTGTACTTGAATTCACAGAGATCTTCCTGCTGCTATTTCCTGAATGCTGGGATTATGGGCATGTATCATCATGCTTGGCTACACTGTGCTTTTTAATTGGCAACCTATGGTTTCTGGGAAAATAATTCTTTTTTTAATGAAATTTTTTTCTCATTCATTTTACATACCAATCAAAGATCCCCCTCTTCCCTCTTCCCATCCCTCCTAGCCTCCTCCTCCCACCCCTCATCACACTTCCCCTCACAAAAAGGCAAGGCCTCTCATGAGAAGACACATCCAGTAGAGGTAAGTCCAAGCCCCTCCCCCTGCCTCAAGGCTGCGAGAGGTGTCCCAACATAAGTAGTGGTCTTCAAAAACCCTGCTCATGCACCAGGGATGGATTCTGATCCCACCACCAGCCCCCCCCAAGCAGATCAAACTACACAACTGTCTTGCCATGCAGAAGGCCCAGCCCAGCCCTGTGCAGGCTCCATGACCATTGATGCAACTTTCATGAGTTCCCACTAGTTTGGTTTGGTCATCACTGCTGGATTCTCCATTATGATCTTGATGCACTTGCTTTTAGAATCCTTCTTCTCTCTCCCCAGCTGGACTCCTAGAGCTCTGCCTGGTGCCTGGCTGTGTATCTCTACATCTGCTTCCATCAATCACTGGAGAAAAGCCCTGTGATGACAGTTAGGGTATTCGCTGATCTGATCTCTGGGGCAAGCCAGTTCAGTTCGGGCACCTTCTCCACTATTTCTAGTAGTCTAAGTTGGGGTCATCCCTGGGGATTCCTGGGAACTTCTCTAGCACCTGGTTTCTCTCTATCGCCATGATGTCTCCCTCTATCATGGTATCTATTTCACTGCTTTCTCACTCCATCCCTGTGCCAGCTCGACCATCCCGTTCCCTTATGTTCTCTTCCTCCACCCCCTAACCTCCATTGTCCACCACTCATCCCCAGTTTATTCATGAAAATCTCATCTATTTCCCCTTCCCAGGGTAATCCATGCATCCCAGTTTGGGTCTTCCTTGTTAGCTAGCTTCCCTGGAGCTGTGGATTGTAGTCTGTAAAGCTTTGCTTTACATCTAGTATCCACTTATGAGTGAGTACATACCATGTTCGTCCTTCTGAGTTATCTCACTCAGGATGATATTTTCCAGTTCCATCCATTTGCCTGCAAATTTCATGATGTCATTGTTTTTTACAGCTGAGTAATACTCCATTGTGTATATGTACCACATATTTTTCAGTTGACGGGCATCTAGGTTGTTTCCAGGTTCTGGCTATTATGAATAATGCTGCTATGAACATAGTTGAGCATGTGTCCTTGTGGTATGATTGAGCATTCCTTGGGTACATGCCTAAGAGTGATATAACTGAGTCTTGAGGAAGATTGATTCCCAGTTTTCTGAGAAACCGCCATACTGATTTCCAAAGTGGCTGTATAAGTTTGCACTCCCACCAACAGTGGAGGAGTGTTCCTCTTGCTCCACATCCTCTCCAACATAAGCTGTCTTCAGTGCTTTTTATCTTAGCCATTCTGACAGGTGTAAGATGGTATTTCAGAGTCGTTTTGATTTGCATTTCCCTAATGACTAAGGATGTTGAGCAATTCCTTAAATGTCTTTCGACCGTTTGAGAATCTTCCTTTGAGAATTCTCTGTTTAACTCTGTAGCCCATTTTTGAATTGGATTATTTGTTATTTTGATGTCTATTTTCTTGAGTTCTTTATATATTTTGGAGATCAGCCCCCTGTCAGATGTGGGGTTGGTCAAGATCTTTCCTATTCTGTAGGCTGTCGTTCTGCCTTATTTACTGTGTCCTTTGCCTTACAGAGCCTTTTAGTTTCATGAAGTTCCATTTATTAATTGTTGCTCTCAGTGCCTGTGCTACTGATGTTATATTTAGGAAGTGGTCTCCTGTGCCAATGCATTCAAGACTACTTCCTACTTTCTCTTCTGTCAGGTTCAGTGTAACTGGGTTTATATTGAGGTCTTTGATCCACTTGGACTTGAGTTTTGTGTGTGGCAATAGATATGGGTGTATTTGTAATCTTCTGCATGATGACATCCAGTTATGCCAGCACCATTTGTTGAANATGCTTTCTTTTTTCCATTGTACCGTTTTGGCTTCTTTATCAAAAATCAGGTGTTCATAGATGTGTGGGTTAATGTCAGGATCTTCAGTTCAATTTCATTGGTCCACATGTCAGTTTTTATGCCAATACCAAGCTATTTTTTATTACTATAGCCCTATAGCAGAGCTTGAGATCAGGGATTGTGATGCCTCCCAAGGTGGCTTTATTGTATAGGATTCTTTTAACTATCCTGGGTTTTTTGTTTTTCCAAATGAAGTTGAGTATTGTTCTTTCAAGGTCTGTGAAGAATTGTGTTGGGATTTTGATGGGGATTGAATTGAATCTGTAGATTGCATTTGGTAAGATTGCCATTTTTACTATGTTAATCCTACCTACCCATGAGCATGGGAGATCTTTCCATTTTTTGATATCTTCTTCAATTTCTGTCTTCAGAGACTTAAAGTTCTTGTCATATAGGTCTTTCACTTGCTTAGTTAGCATTGCCCCAAGGTATTTTATATTATTTGTGGCTATTGTAAACAGTGATGTTTCTCTGATTTCTTACTCAGCAGGTTTATCATTTGTATATAGGAGGGCTACTGATTTTTTTTTTTGAGTTAATCTTATATCCTGCTACATTACTGAAGGTGTTTATCAGCTGTAGGAGTTCTCTGGTAGAATTATTGGGGTCACTTAAGTATACTATCATATCATCTGCAAATAGTGAAAGTTTGACTTCTTCCTTTCCAATTTCTATCCCTTTGATCTCCTTTTGTTGTCTTATTGCTCTANCTAGAACTTCAAGTACTATATTGAACAAATATGGGGAGAGTGGACAGCCTTGTCTTGTTCCTGATTTTAGTGGAATTGCTTTGAGTTTCTCTCCATTTAATTTGATGCTGGCTGTTGGCTTGCTGTAAATTGTCTTTATTATGTTTAGGTATGTTCCTTGTATTCCTAATCTCTTCAAGACTTTTATCATGAAGCGGAGTTGGATTTTGTCAAAGACATTTTCAGCATCTAATGAGATGATCATGTGGTTTTTTTCTTTCAGTTTGTTTATATGATGTATTACGTTGACATATTTTTGTATGTTGAACCATCCTTGCATCTCTGGGATGAAGCCTACTTGATCATGGTAGATAATTTTTTTGATGTGTTCTTGAATTCGGTTTGCCAATATTTTATTATTTTTGCATCAATGTTCATGAGGGAGATTGGTCTATAATTCTCTTTCTTTGTTGCATCTTTGTGTGGTTTGGGAATCAGAGTAACTGTAGCCTCATAAAAGGAGTTTGGTAATGTTCCTTCTGTTTCTATTGGGTGGAACAATTTGAAGAATATTGGTATTAGCTCTTCTTTGAAAATCTGGTAGAATTCTGCATTGAAGCCATCTAGTCCTGGGCTTTTTTTGGTTGGGAGACTTTTAATGACTGTTTCTACTTCCTCAGGGGTTACTGGTCTATTTAAATTGTTTATCTGGTCCTGATTTAACTTTGTTATGTAGTACCTATCCAGAAAATTGTCCATTCCTTTCAGATTTTCCAATTTTGTGGAATACAGATTTTTGAAATATGACCTGATAACTGGATTTCCTCATTTTCTATTGTTATGATTCCCTTTTCATTTCTGATTTTGTTAATTTGGATGCTCTCTCTCTGCCTTTTGGTTAGTTTGGATAGGCATTTGTCTATCTTGTTAATTTTCTCAAAGAACCAATCTTTGTTTCATTGATTCTTTGTATTGTTCTCTTTGTTTCTATTTTATTTATTTCAGCTCTCAATTTAATTATTTCCTGGCGTCTATTCCTCCTGGGTGAGTTTGTTTCTTTTTATTCTAGAGCCTTTAGGTGTGCTATTAAGTCATGAGTGTGAGATTTCTCCAACTTCTTTATGTGGGCATTTAGTGCTATGAATTTTCCTCTTAGCACTGCTTTCATAGTGTCCCATAAGTTTGGGTATGTAGTAAGTTCATTTTCATTGAATTCTAGGAAATCTTTAATTTCTTTTTTTATTTTTTCCTTGACCCATTGGTGATTCAGTTGAGTATTATTCAGTTTCCATGAGATTGTAGGCTTTCTGTAATTGTTGTTGTTGAAATCTGACTTTAAGCCATGGTGATCTGATGGAATACAAGAGGCTATTCCAATTTTTTTTGTATCTGTTGAGATTTGCTTTGTTACTGAGTATATGGTCAATTTTAGAGAAGGTTCCATGGGGTGCTGAGAAGAAGATATATTCTTTTTTTGTTAGGGTGGAATGTTCCGTAGATATCGATTAAGTCCATTTGAGTCATAACATCTGTTAGGTCCCTTATTTTTCTGTTAAATTTCAATCTGGCAGATCTGTCCTGTGGTGAGAGTGGAGTGTTGAAGTCTCCCACTATTAATGTGTAGGGTTTGATGTGTGATTTAAGCTTTAGTAATGTCTCTTTTACAAATGTGGGTGCCCTTGTATTTGGGGCATAAATGTTCAGAATTGAAACTTNGTATTGGTGGGTCTTTCCTGTGATGAGTATGTAATGTCCTTCTCAATTGCTTTTGATTTACTTCAATTTGAAGTCTATTTTATTAGATATTAGGATAGCTACATCAGCTTGCTTCTTAAGTCCATTTTATTGGAAAGTCTTTTCCCAGCCTTTTACTCTGAGGTAGTATCTGTCTTTGAAGTTAAGGTGTGTTTCTTGTATGCAGCAGAAGGATTGGTCCTGATTTCATATCCATTCTGTTAATCTGTGTCTTTTTATAGGTGAATTGAGTCCATTGATATTAAGGGATATTAATGACCAGTGATTGTTAATTCCCATTATCTTTTGGTGGTAGTGTGTGCGTATTTCCCTTCTTTGGGATTTACTGCCTGTGTTTTTGTGGGTATATCTGACTTCTTTAGGTTGGAATTTTCCTTCTAGTGCTTTCTGTAGGGCTGGACTTGTGGATAGGAATTGTTTAAATCTGGTTTTGTCTTGGAATGTCTTGTTCACTCTGTTTATGTTGACTGAAAGTTTTGCTGGGTATATTAGTCTAGACTGGCATCCATGGTCTCTTAGTGTCTGTATTACATCTGTCCAGGATCTTCTGGCTTTCAAAGTCTCCATTGAGAAGTCAGGTGTTATTCTGATGGGTCTGCCTTTATAAGTCACTTGGCCTTTTTCCTTTGCTGCTCTTAATATTCTTTCTTTATTCTGTATGTTTAGTGGTTTAATTATTATGTGGCAAGGGGACTTCTTTTGAAGGTCTAGTCTATTTGGTGTTCTATAAGCTTCTTATATCTTTATAGGTATTTCCTTCTTTAAGTTGGGAAAGTTTTCTTCCATGATTTTGTTGAATATATTTTCTGTGCCTTTGAGTTGGTATTCTTCTCCTTCTTCTATCCCTATTATTCTGAGGTTTGGCCTTTTCATGGTGTCCCAGATTTCCTGGACATTTTGTGTTATGACTTTTTTGGCTTTGGTGTTTTCTTTGACTGATGAATCTATTTCCTCTATTTTATCCTCCATACCAGAGATTCTCTCTTGTATTCTGTTGGTTATGCTTGCATCTGTATTTCTTGTTCATTTACTCAGATTTTCTATTTCCAATATTCCCTCTGTTTGTGTCTTCTTCATTGTTTCTATTTCCCTTTTCAGGTCTTGAACTGTTTCCTTCACAAGTTTAATTGCTCTTTCATGGTTTTCTTGGCTTTCTTTAAGGGATTTATTGATTTCTTCCAATTTTTGTTTGTCTTTTCCTCAATTTCTCCAAGGGAATTTTTCACTTCCTCTTTAAGGGAATTTTTCATTTCCACTTTAAAGGCCTCTAGCATCTTCATGAAGTCATTTTTAAGGTTGCTTTCTTTTGCTTCTTCTACACTGTGTTGTTCAGGTCATGCTATTGTAGAAAGGCTAGGTTCTGGTGATGTCATATTGCTCTTTATGTTGTTGTATGTATTTTTGCACTGGCGTCTATCCATCTCTTCCTCCGATAGGTGCAATAGGTGCCTGTGTCTTAGCGAGCTGCTATTGGTTCAGTCTGTGCTTGCTGTATCTGTGTTTCAGGGGGACACTCTGGATCCAAACTTAACTCTTGGTCTAATTAAAGCTAATGGATTCTGTATCTCGGGGAGCTACTCTTGGTCCAATCCAATCTGGCTGGTTCTGTGTCTTAGGGAGCCGCTCTTGGTCTTATCAGAGCTCTTGGTCCAGTCAGAGCTGGCAGATTCTGTGTCTTAGGAAGCCTCTCTTGGTCTGATGAGAGCTGGCAGGTTCTGTGTCTTAGGAAGCCACTGTTAGTTCCATGAGTGCTGGTGGATTTCGAGTCTCAGGAAGCCACTGGAGTTGCAGGGGGATGGGTAGTGGGGTAGGGCATGGGTCTTGTAGGTTGCAGGGTCCAATGGGGGCTTTTGGTGGGTGAGTCTGCCCTCAGGAGTTTTCCCTGCTGACCAGCAACTGCAGCAGAGATGGGTGGGGTTCCTGGGGACTGATTATGTCTCAGGACCTAGATCCTAGAGGCAGGACTCTCTGGGTCAGGAAGGGTCACTCACCTCTTGGTCCAATGAGAGCTGGTGGATTTGGAGTCCCAGGAAGCCACTGGGGTCTCAAGGGGATGGGTAGTGGGGTAGGGCATGGGTCTTGTAGATTACAGGGTCCAAAGGGGGATTTTGGTGGGTGAGCTTGCCCGCAGGAGTTTTCCCTGCTGGTCAGCAGCTGGGACAGAGATGGGTAGGGGTTCCTGGGGACTGGTTGGGAAAATAATTCTTATGTAGGGTAATTCTATTTAAACTTTTTATACACACACACACACACACACACACACACACACACACTCATGCACGCACACACATACACACATACTTGCATACATCAATAATAAATAAGAAAAATTTAAAGATGTGATTTTGGTTCTACACAGTTATCTGAAATTAAAACATGATCATTGCTAAGATGCTAGCTTGCCTGTCTGCATTCACACACATACATACATACATATAGAGTTGCTCAGTGCTTTTTTTCCCTCTGGCCCCACACTGCATGTTCATCTCCCATGTATGTCAAAGATCACACTGCTTAAGGAACATGGCACTAACCAGGCTCCATGACTGGCTGGGGTATTGAAATTGCTCTCCAGAGCTATTGTGTTGTATATGCTAGGTTTACACAGAATTAGAGCATGGAGAGATTATGGAGAGCATCTTGGGCTCCACTAGGGTTCTCTTTAATAAACAAGAAATCAAGAAATGAGTCTCTCTCTCTTTCTCTATGTGTGTGTCTGTCTTTCTCTGTGTCTCTCTGTCTCTGTCTCTCTGTCTCTCTGTCTCTGTCTCTGTCTCTNTCTCTCTCTCTCTTTCTCTCTATATGTGTATGTGTGTGTATTTGGATGTGCTTGCCTGTGCATGTGCGTGTGGAATCAGGAGGTTGATGTCAGGAACCTTCCTCTATAACTCTCTGCCTAATTCCTTCCTGACAGTAACTGATACTCACCTTGAAGCTCACTTATTTGGCTAGGCTACTGACCAGATCATTGAGGTAGACTATCTCCCTTAGTTACTATGGTTCCGTGTCCTGCTCTACATCACTGGATGCCGGCCACTGAAACTCAGGAATCAGCAGGCACAGAGGACTTCCTTGGCCTTGTTTACACTCTCAGTCCTGAAGCTTGACAAGTTTGGCTGTCTCCAGTAAACACGGGGTGACCGCACATGACTATCACTTCATAGACGGCTGTGTGATGGTCCCTGACTCTTAGGGCCATTCTTACATGGACCAGATAGACATATCTGTGTGGTTGGGGATGTGTTGAATAAAGTCTGGCTTTGTGTGCTGGATAGATAGCTCAGCACTTCCTCTCCTCATCCCAGGCTCTTGTCTCAGTCCTTCCATTCCTGTCTCTTGGTTCACCAATTCTGTTGAATAAAAGCAAGTTATTAAATCTAAGATGTAAAACACATATGGCCATACATATTTTCTGGGCAAGGAGGTAGTATGGAACTGCTTCATAACATTTTTTTTTCCATTATATAAACATAACGATGATGAAAATTACCTTAAAAATAAGCACCAAGGAAAGAATGTGTAGAGTCATACTGGAAAGATGTTAAGTAATCCCACAGAGAGCCTGGTTCACCCAATTATTACACTGCCTGTCAAAGTTTTCTTTAATTACAAGCTTTGCAGATCACCTTGGTATTGCTCGATTTTCCCTAAGTACACACACCACAGTGTCTGTCCCTGTAATATCTAAAAGTCCTTTAGCTATTCCTGTGCTCCCACTGAGGACTTTGACAGGGCAATACTCATGTGAGCATATTCCTCATCCAAATTGACAGTGACAAATTTTTCTCCTGACCAAGGAGTCAAGAGGCAGGACCCGACAGCAGGGGGGAATTTGCAGTTGATAGATTACTCTTAAGAAGAAGTTGATAAATCTCTAGGTTTTCTGTGGCAGTTGTACCTACAGATGGGCATTGTCTTTCTCCCTCCACGTGTTCTGCAGAACTCAAAGGGGCTGATGGGTCAAGACGTTCTGGGCTGTTGAGCAGTGACCCTGCAAAACATAGACCTTGCTCCAGTAGGAATAAGAACCAGTTTATTCTGCACCAATGAAGAGTGACTGTAACATGGTCTGTAACACAGATTCAGGTCTCCCCATGTGACATGTTTTACTGTGGAGAGGTTACCTGAACTTTTGAAGTCACTCATCAAACAACAGTCGTAAATCAGTGCATTTACCAAGCCCATTGTTGCTTATCTCAGTAGGTCGAGCAATAGATGCAGAACCTCTTCTGTGTGTTCAGACATTATTTTACATCATTCCTAGCTCAAGTATAGTTTGCTCAGTTTCATGATGCATTCCAAACGCTTTATCTACTGCTCAGAATGATGTGAGGTCAGACACAGAGCTTAGTCATAAATAGCTACTAAGGGGACTACACACAGACTCCTTCTCCAGAGAACTTCCTCTAGAGGGAAAAACCCTTAGTAACCATTTTGTGCACGTTGAGCTGTCCATTGTCCAGAAGACATGACCTGTGTGAACCTGAGAGGGTGCTCCCTCCCTCAGATGAGAAGTGAAGGGAATTGAGTCTTCCAAACTGATGTCAGGTCTTCTGGGGGAAACGCCCATTTTAGCTGTGGAGAAAACTCTTCTAGGAAACAGATTTCTACAGAAAACACTCCAGAGTTAAACTGTTTCTTCTTTTGATGGTAATTGTCAGTAGGGGGCTCTCTTACTCTCCAAATGCTTGCCAGCATGGCAGATTGTTCTCTTCTCCCCCCTCTCTTTGCCACAGTCATCATTAGGTCACGAGAAAAAAATTCTCATTTACAAGAATATGAGGAAAATCTCTCTTATGTGAGAATTGCTTGAATTGCTTCATTTTTTGGTTTCAAATGGTAGTTATGCATTTTCAGAAAAAAATAACAGTCAGAAGTTAAGATGTAATACAGATCAATTGTACACTGAGCAAAGTTGGTTAATGGGGAGCACACACTGTGGCTTTCCACATCAGGGAGGAGAAAACCTAGGCTATGAGGCTGAAAAATGGGGTCTGGGGAAGCAGGGGGCTACTAGGAGTGAATCAGAAAGAAAGTTGTTTGCACATATATGTACATTATTATATATACCATGTGCTGATATTAAACAGTTCATCATGTATAACATATGTGTTTATATATACTTCCCCTTTTAGTTTTGGCCTAGGACACTGATCCCTATATAAAGTATTCGTAAGCCATCAATTCCTTACTGATTTCAGTGGATAATCTTCAGTTCGAATGTGTCTAACTGTAGAGGGGTTCAGCCTATTTGAAAAGACAGTGAAGGCTTTCAGTACTTGAACTGTCTATACTTTTCCATTCACTCTTCCTATGTTTCCTTGAAGTGTTGGTTTGATGATAGAAGTCCACACATCTGCTTTATTTATCTTTTCTACTTTCCTAGAAGGAAAACTCTGATGTTGGTTTGTGACAATGAACTAAAAAATATGATGTAATTGGAAATAAAAACTCAAGAAAGGAACCGGCATGTCATCCAAATGAGACAGCAATAGCAACAAGAATAGCTACTAAGATTCAGTGGAAAAGATCTATGTTGATTGAATACAATTATGTTGTGAAACTGACTATANATCCAAGGGATCTTCAGGTTCAATGCAATCTGTCCTAGTTCAGTTCTATGGCTGTGAAGAGACAAAATGACGATAGCAACTCTTATAAAGGAAAACATTTAATTGGGGTTGGCTTATAGTTTCAGAAGTGTATTCCATTATCTTCATGGTAGGAAACATGGCAGCAGGCAGACAGACATGGTACTGGAGAAAGCTGAGAATCCTACACCTTGATTTGCAGACAGCAGAAGGAGACTGCCACACAAGACCTAGCTTGAGCATATAAGACCTCAAAGTCCACCTTCACAATGACACACTTCCTACAACAAGGCCACACCTACTCCAGCAAGACTGCCCCTCCTAATAGTGCCTCTCCCCATGAGTCTATGGGGGCCATTCCTATTCAAACCACCATACAATTCAAATCAAAATTTAAATCATGTTTCTCCAAGAATTACCACTTTGAAAACACATATGGAACCACAAAGATACCAAAGAATAGAAGCAGTGTTGTATTGGTAGTGTCACAATACCTAAATTCAGATTACAGCTATATATCTAATAAAGTGTTACTGCAGGATTGCTACCCCTTAGGATAGAAGCCACTTACAGTCAATGGCAATAGACATAGAGACCCACAACTGTTCAAGGAACAGAAAATAAAGGACTGACTTCCTGGCCCCAAAGATCGTTGCAGGAGAGGGAGCAGAAGAATTGTAGGACTCAGAGACAGTGGATGACCTACAGCAAAGCAGTGTTCTTGGACACAACAGGGCAGTTGCACTAATGAACTCAGAGTGGCTATGACTGAATGAACAAGACCAGGCCAGACAAAATCCCAGCTTGGAAAGTGGAGGAAATTCCACTTCTAGCTGAGGAACTGTGGCAACTGGTAGCTTCTGAGACAGAGATTCAGTTGTCCTTAGGGTTGGGGCCCCTGAGAGAGGCTACCTAAGCTCCAGAAGATGGCCCTGTATTGATGCACAGCTAGAAGCACTAAGGGAGAGAAGGACGAAAATGAGGAAGAGAAGGAAGGGGAGAAAAACCCATGAATTGAGAGGGAATAGTGGTGTTTAAATGACTAATTTTAGAGGCATTTCACTTCGTTGGTGGGATTTATTCCAGGGATGTTTCATGAGGCTGCTGTGTATGGGGTTAATTTCCTGATTTCTTCTTGGTGTGTTTGTCTGTGATATTCAGGCAGGATAGTCAATTATCCCTGCTCTATTTCTATCACTGTACATGATCTCATTCATATTTAGAACTCAAAATGGTTAAACTCATAGAAGATGAGAGTAGATGATAGTTACCAGAGGTCAGAGAGTTGAGAGAGATGATTCCTCTGGGGAATAATAGGTCAAAGAGGCCTAAGTCACAATAACAAGGACTAAAGACAGCAAGAACCTCAACAAAAATCCAATAACACTGAACTTGATAGAAGAAAAAATAGGAAACACTCTTGAACGTATTGGCACAGGAGATCACTTCCTAAATATAACATCAGTAGCACAGACACTGAGAACAACAATTAATAAATGGGACCTCCTGAAACTGA
>LZPO01044594.1:133598-144813 GCA_001675575.1 Neotoma lepida | reverse complement strand
GCATCTTGTCCTTGTGACTGTACACTTTATTTGGGTGACTCTTCATAACCCTCAGAGTATAAATTGTCTGATGCTCTGAATAAAGTTGGCTATTGCATGAAAAAAAAAGAATATGCTTCTTTAGCCAAGGCTAACCATAATCTATGGATGTAAACATGAACATTCAGAAGGCAGTTTGGCACCATGTCCATACAGCAAGACAACAGTAGGTTTTCCCACAGGACCTATGACCTCCACAGCCATGGACTTTTGACCAGTTTTGCAGACCAGNCATGAATTCCTCCTGTGGATGCGGGCTAAAATCCAATAAGAAAGTGACTGGAGGAACCACAGAAGTCAATCCACTTTTGCACCATTGGGCACATCTTACCTGACAAGTTGTTATTGAATCTCACAGGGCTCAAAACTAGGTACATTGTTGATAACTTTTCTCTCCCAGCAAGCTACACAGCAACTTCCCTAACTAAGAAAGCTAGCTCCCAGGGAAGAAGATCACAGCTTAGCTTGGTTTCTCTATATCTTGCAACCAAAGTACATGTTGGATTCAGCAGTAGTGTCTTATTGTTCAGTTCTGATGATCTTCCATTCATTGGTTGACTGTATGATGTTGGTGTTTAATTTTCTGTGTTCTTCATAAGTTCTAGATATTAGTTCCTTGACAGATGTAGAGCTGGGAAATANTTTTCCCAAAATTTTAGGTTGTTTTTCACCCTTTTATTGCTTCTTTTTCTGTGGAGAAGCTCTTTACTTATATGCACTTACAGTTTTTAAATTCTTAGTGTTACTACCTGAGCTATTAGAGTCCTGTCCAGAAAGTTCTTGCCTATTCTTTACCTTAAAATATTTTCCTTATATATTTCCCCAGCAGTTCCAAAGTTTCAGGCCTTACATTGAGGTCTGGAATCCATTTGGAGTTGATTTTTGTGTAAGGTGGGTCTAGTTGCATTCTTCATGGAGCTATCCAGCACCATCCGTTAAAGGAGCTGTGTTGTCTGTGGTGTATATTTTTGACACCTNTGTCAAAATTTATTGGCTGTAGCCATGTGTGTTTGTTTCTGGAGCCTCTAGTCTACTCCATATGAAATATGCCTATTTGGGGCCAGCACCATACTACTTTTGTTCCATTGACTCTGCAGAATAATATAAAATCAGATATTGTGATACCTCTAGCACTGTTCCTTTTGCTTAATATTTCTTTGGCTATCAGTGGTTATCTTTTGTGTTCCCATATATCAATTTTATAGTATTTTCCTAATTTTGTGAAGAAAGCCATTAGAATTTTAATGGGTATTGAATCTAGATTACTTTTGGTAACAACGGTTTTCACTTANGAATTTTGCCATTCCATGAAAACATAGGAGTGTTTCCATCCTTTAGTGTCGTCTTTAAATTTTCTTCAGTGGTTTAAAGTTTTTGTGTTTGAGGTCTTCCACNACATTGTCTAGGTTTGTTCCCAGGTATCTTNTTTATTAATGCTACTGTAAATGGGATTTCCTTCCCTGATTTCATTCTTCCCAAGTTTATTAGGGGATAGGAAAGATGATGATTTTTGTATGTTAATTTTGCACCTGCTACTTCATTGGAAGTGTTTATGAGAATAATCTTTAGTGTATTTAAAGCAGAATATCATGTCTCCTTCAAATAAAAGGACAAACTGGCTTTGTTGCTCTAGCTAACAATTTAAGCACTGCATTATATAAGAGTGAAAAGTATGCAGACTATTTTCACATTCCTGATTTCAGAGGAAATTGTTTGACTTTCAGTATAATGCTGACCACAGGTTTGCAGGATGTAGCTTTTATTATAAAGAGGTGTTAAGGTAAGTTTCTTCTATATCTGATTTTTTTCTTGTAACTATATTGGACTTCCTAAGAAATCTTTCTACACCTATCAAGAGGATTGTGTGATATTTTGTCCTTATGTCTATTTTTGTTCTGTATTATATTTATTGAGTTGCATATATTGAACAATTCTTGCATCTCTGGAGTGAAATCAACTTGGTCATGTTTTATGTTCTTCTTAATATTTTCTTGAACTTGGTTTTCAAGGAAAATGTTCAAATTTAAGTTCTATGTTTATTAAGATATTTGGTTTTTTGTTTCTTTATTACCATATGCTTATATGGATTGAGGATCAGGTGAAAACCGGCTCCATAGAATGTGTTTTGTAGTATTCCTTTCCTTTCTATTTTTGGAAGAGTTGAGGATTAATGCTTTATTGCTTAGTTTTTCTTTAAACGTTTGGTAGAATCCAGCAAGAAATCTGTCTGGTCCTTGGCTTTAAAATATTTCATTTAAAATTCATACATACATATAAAGTATTTGGATCGAATCCACTCCCCCATTCCCTCATCTCCAACTCTTTCCCTATTCCCTCACCACTTCCCCCTCCAAATTTTATGTGTTCTTTCTCTTTTTAAAATATTCACTGAGACTAATAAGTGATGCCCTTATGTGCATGGGTGTGGACCGGCTTATTGGAGCACAGGTCCTCTCTCAGGAGACTCATTCCTGAAGAAAACCAGTGCTCTCTCCCCTACCAGCAATCAATTGTTAATAGCTCTTCAGATAGGGTTGGGACTTCCTGAGCTCCTCTCATCTCACACTGGAATTTTGGCTGGCTTGAACTTGTGCATACATTTCCAGCTACTGAGAGGTTATGTATATAACAGTCCTGAGAGTTGTGTCTGGCAAATACTGTTAATACTGCCACATCTACTCCCTCTGGAGTTTCCAGATGTTCCCACCCCCTCTTCCACAACCACCCCTGAGCCTTGTGAGGAGTGGCTGTGATAAAGATGCCCTATTTAGAACTGAGCACTCTACAGTATATTCTTAGCACATTGACTGGTTGTAGGTCTCTGAATTAATTCCCGTCTACTGCAAAAAGGTGTTTGATGTCGCTGTTGTTTGTTTTGTTTTTTGATGAGGGTTGAGAGGTACACTGATCTATGGACATAAAGATAAGAACTTGGAGGACTATTAATTGCTGTGTTCATTTACCACAATAATAATGCTAGGTTCTGTATGGGATCTATGACCTAACCAGTCACAGGTTTTTGTCCTAATGGATGACACCTGACATNGTCTAATGTCATATGGAAAGAATCTTAAATATAATTGGAAAGTAGTCACTTATTCCTGTAACATTCATGCCACTACTATACTAGTAAGCATATCTTTCTGGGTCAGTGACAAGTTTCAGAGCTGGATAGGTCTGTTGTTGACTTTTTCCCTCTAGTCTCATGCATAGACACTTCTAGCACCATGAAAGCTAGCCAGTAAAAANGAAACTTTCAGTTCAGCACCAGCTTGATTTCTCCATGTCTTATGAATCAGGGGTGTAGTATCTTGAGTAATAGAGTCTTTCCTCTCAATTCTTAACCAAGAGCAATAGCAATAAAGTAAAGTTTAGGGGGATCTGTGGGACCCCACTGATATACAACTCAAACAAAGGTAAGCCATCCTGGCACTTGGCTTTTTTATTTCACAGTCTGTAGTATCTGATGGTTGTTTAGAATTCTTTGTATATTCTAGATACCATCTGTCTGTCAGATGCACAGCTGGTGAAGGTTTCTCATTTTGTAAGCTGCCTCTTCACTTGAAAGTTGCTGTCCTTTGCTGTACTGAAGCTATTTTAATTTACCAGTTGTTGGTTTTAAAGTCTGGGCTACCAGGGTCCTGTTCAGAAAGTCCTTGTTAGCTGAAGCACATTCTCTACCTTCTCCTCTACCATTCCAGACCCTGGGTCTTACGTTCACATGTTGAGGTCCTTGATCCATCGGGGATTGAATGGAGAGATAAAGCTGAGATCTAGTTACATTCTTCTACATGTATCTATACCGCTTGACCATCACCTCTTGTTGAAGATGCTGTCTTTTCTGTAATGTATAGTTTTTAGATCTTTGTTAAAATTATGAGGCTATAGAAGTATGGGCTTATACATGGGGCCTTAGTGCTATTCCATTTACCAATGTCTGCTTTTTATGCACATACCATGCTTTTTTTTATTACTATAGCTTTTTAGTATAACTTGAAATCAAGAATGGTGATATACTCAAGCAGTGTCTTTATTCTTCACTATTGTTTTGGCTATTATGGTTCCTTGGTGTTTCCATATGAAATATAAGATGACTGTTTTCAATTTCTGTGAATATTGGTGAGGATCATTAAATGTATAGATTGCTTTTGGTAGCATGACCATTTTTACAATATTAATTCTAACAATCCACGTGCATGGAAGGTCTCTTCATCTTTTGGTGTCTTCAATTTCTATCATCAATGTTGTAAAATTTTCCTTATACAAGTCTTCCATTTCCTTTTTTCGATTTATTCCAAGATATTTTTAGGCTTTTGTGAATGGGATTGTTTGTTGATATCCTTCTCAGTTCATTTGTCATTGATATATAGGAAGGCTGCTCATTTTGTGCATTAATTTTGTCACTTTGCAGAACTTGTTCATCAGCTATAGAAATTTTCTGGTAGAATATTTTGGGTCTCTTATGTATAAAATCATATCATCTGCCAATACTTTGCTTTCTTTTTGTCTTGTTCTCTTGTCATATTGCCCTAGTTAAGATTTCAAGTATCATATTGAACAGGGGTAGGGAAAGTGGTCACCCTGTTTTTGTTCCTGAGCTTAATGGAAAATCTTTGAGTTTTTCTTCATTTAGCAAGATGGTGGCTTGCTGTATATTGTCTTTCTTNTGTTGAGATAAGTCCACTGTATCTCTAGTCTCTCCAGGACTTCTATCATGCTGTAATGTTGAATTTTGTTAAAGGCCTTTTCATCTAATGAGATTATTCTGTGATTTATGTCAATGAATCTATTCATGTGGTAGATTCNATTCATTGATTTAAATATTGTGGACCATCTCTGTGTCTCTGGTATGAAGCCAACTTGCTCATGGTGGATGATATTTTTGATATATTCTTGGCATTAGCTTGCAAATATTTTATTGAGAATTTTTCTTCCTATGGTTCAGCAGTGATATTGGCTTATGATTCTCTTTTTTATTGAGTCTTTGTCTGTTTTAAGTACTGGAGTAATACTGACCTCTTAAGGAATTTGGAAGACTTTCTTCCTTTTCTATTTTATGGAATTNTTTGAGGAAATTAGTGTTAATTANTCTTTGAAGAGCAAATAGAATCCTGGGCTGAATTCATCTGGGCTCTTTTAGCTGGGAGATTTTTTTTTTCAAATTGTGACCACATAATATTAGGGAAACTGAAGTATATACACAATAACTGCATTTAATGCAGTTCATAAAAGTCAAGATCATATCATACTACACTAAATTTTAAGAAGGCAACCTTGCATTACACACACACATATATATATATATATATATATATAGAGAGAGAGAGAGAGATTAGCTTGTAGTTTGTAAAATATTGCTTTAATCTCATTGTTAGTTATCTATTAAAATTATCTACTTTGTCTCGATTTAACCTTTGTGGGTCATATGCATTTAAAAGTTCAACCATTTCTTTCAGGTTTTCCAGTTTAGTGGAATATACATTTTTAAAGTATGTCCTTATGATTGATTCTTTNAGTTTTGTTGGTATCTGTTGTAATGTTTTCCTTTTTCCTTTTTTATCTCTAAATTGTGTCTTCTCTCTTTTGGCTAATTAGGCTAAAAGTTTGTCAATCTTGTCAAAGACTATATCTTTACTTCATTGATTTTTATTATTGTTGTTTCTGTTTCATTAATTCCTACTCTGGATGTCATTGTCTCTTACTCTCTGTTTTTAGGAGGTGTTATTTGTTCTTAGTTTTATAAGGACTTCAGGTGAATCATTAAATTATTAATTTTATATATCTCAAATTTTTTGCTGTAACATTTCCTGTTAGGACTCTCTTCATTCTTTACCATATATTTTGATATTCTTCATATTCATTTTCATTCAATTCTACAAAATTTCAAATTTCCTTTTTATTTCTTCCCTGACCCAGTTATCATTCAGTGGTGGGTTGTTTAGTTTCCATGAGTGTGTAAACTTTCTGTAGTTCCTATTGTTGGTACTATCCAGATTTATTCCATTATGGTCAGATAGAATGAAGGATGTTATTTCAGTTTTCCATTTTTATTAAACTTGACTTTTTTCTTAATTTGTCATTGACTTCAAAGAAAATTGTATTTAGTGTTTGGGCGGGATGTTCTGTAGAAGTCTGTTAGGTCCATTTAATTTATGATGTAATTTAGCTCCAGAGTTTCTCTGTTTAGTTTTTGTACAGATGACCTGTGTATTGGTGAGCCTGGGGTATTGAAGTCACCCACTATCACTGTGTTGGAGTTAATCCTTGCTTGTAACTCTATTAGTGTTNCTTGTATGGAATTGGGTGCACCTGTGTTTGGTGCATATATGTTTCGGACTGTAGCATCCTCTTCATTGATTATTCCTTCAGTGAATATGAAACGAGCCTTCTTATCTCTTCTGATTAGTTTTGGTTTGAAATGTGTCTTAGTTAGGCTTTCTATTTCTNTAGGGACAACATGACCATGGCAACTCTTTTAAAGGAAAAACGTTTAATTGGGGTGGTTTACATTTTCAGAGGTTTAGACCATTATCATCATGGTGCGACATGGTGGCATGTAAGTAAACATCGTTTTGGAAAAGGAGTTGAGAGTCCTGTATCTTGACCAGCAGGCAACAGGAAGTGAACTAGGACACTGAGCATGGCTTGAACATATATGAGACCTCAAAGCCCGTCCCACGGTGACACACTTCCTCCAACAAGGCCATACTTATTGCAACAAAGCCACGCCTCCTAATAGTGCCACTCTCTATGTGCTTATGGGGGCCAATTCATTCAAACTACCACAAAGTGTATTTTGTCACATACTAGAATGGCCATGCCTGCTGTTTCTTGGTTTCATTTGCTCAGAATACCATTTTCACATTCTTAACCTTAAAGTGGTGTCTATCATGCAGGGTGAGATAAATTTCCTGGTGGCAACAAAAAGATGGATTCTGTTCTCGGAGGCAGTCTGCTAATCTGTCTCTTTAGGTGGAAATGAGACTGTTAATATTGAGATTTATTATTGAATGATGCCTTTTAATTCTTGTCATCTTATTGTTTTTTGGTATTTTCTTAGACCTCTTTTCATTGACTCTTCTGGAGTCATTAATTTATTCTTGTGCCTCCTTGGGTGTGTTTATCCTTGTCTTCAGACTCAAGTATCTCCTCCAGTGTCCTTTACACAGGACACTGGACAGGACACTTACGGATCAGTAGCCATAAGTTTTATTCTGTTGTTATCATGAAATGTTTTTATTTTACCTTCAACTTTAATAGTTAGTTTTGCTGAGCAAAATAGTGTGAGGTCATAACTGTGGTCTTCCAGAACTTGGAATACATCCTTCCAAGCCCTTCTGGCTTTATGCTTTTTGTCTAATAATCAGCTGTTATTCTGGTGGTTCTGCCTTTATAAAGTGACTTGACTTTTCTCTCTTGAAGCCTTTAATACCCTTTCTTTATTCTTTGTTTTTAATGTTTTAACTACAATAAGTCATAAAGAGTTTCATNTATCTATTTGGAGATCTATAGATGTCTTGTACCTAGATGGGCATTTCTTTTTCTAAGTTTGGGGAAATTTCTCCTATGATTTTATTGAAAATATTCTCTATGCCTTCACTACNGCATTCTTCTCCTTCTATGCCCATCTGAATTTAGATCTTTGTATGGTGTCCCAGAGCTCTGCCAGTTCATGTTCCTATTTCTTTTAAAAATTATTGTACACCTTTAGTAAGTAATCCAATTCCTCTACCTTCTCTTCCATTCCTGATTTGCTGGTTTCCACTTGATCCGTTCTGTTGGTGAGGCTTTCCATTGTAGCTTTTATTTGGCTTATTGAGTTTTTCATTTCTATCATCATTTCAGTTTGGTTTTTCTTCAGCAATTCTAGCTCTATTTTTGTATTGTAGATTTACTATCTTATCTCCTTTCATTCTCTCTCTCACACTATTCCACAGTGATTTGTNGAGGAGATAGGATGTCTTGATTTTTCATGATGTTTCTGTTCTGTGCTGGGATTGCAAATCTAGAGTTCAGTTGGTTGAGTTTTTCTTTCATCTTTTCAATTGAGAAATTCAAGTCTTCCTTTTGCTTTCAGTGATGGGTTTTACAGTGTTCAGTGGGGGAGTAAGTCCTAGTAGGGCTGAGGTGTTGTTTCTCTCTGTGTTCAGGTGTTCAGGTGTTCAGGGCTGGAATTTCTCTCTGGTGTCTTCCACTGAGTGTCAGGTACTGCCCTGTCAGCTGGGGTTTCTCACCTGTGTCTGCAGCTTTTGCTGTGAGTTGTGGAATTCACCAGTGCCTGTGGGCCTTGATGACAGTCAGACCTGATGCCATTCCTGGGCTTGCAGCTTACTCTGAAGCATTACAAGACGTAAAGGCTCTTCTTTCTCGGGGGGGGGGGTCCTTTTCCTTGAAAGACTATTACTGCTTCAATCGGCTGCTAGCTACAGGCCCATTTAAATTATTTATAACCTCTTGATTTAATTTTGGTTATGAATGTGAATTTACCCATTTCTTGTAGATTTTCCAGTTTTTTCAAAAAATATAAGTATTCGCTAATGATCCTGTAGTTTTCATTGCTATCCGTTGTAAAATAATAAAATGCTTAATTTTAATAATTTGGATCTTCTCTGTCTTTTGGTTAATTTGTTTGTGTTTGTGGCTCTTTGTTTTATTTGGTCTTTGTATTTTTCTTTTAGTCTTCATTTTATTATTCTGACTGATCTTCATTATTTCTTACTGTCTACTGCCTTAAGTTTGGCTTATTTTTTATGCTACTTTGAAATACATTATAAATGATTTGCTTGTGATCTTTCTGATTTTTGTTTTGCTTTATATTTGAAACAGGCTCTCACTGTGTATATTGTGCAGGTTCAAAATAATGACAACCCTCCCGACCCAGCCTTTCCACTGCTAGAAGTACCCCATGTTCTCCTGGACACCTGATTTTTAATGTAGACAATCATAACTATAAACTTTCCTCTTAGGGTCCCCTCTGATTTATCATTTTTAAAAAAGTTCTCATGCATTGTACTTTCATGTAAATTAATTTCAGGAAGATTTTATTTNCCTTTTTATCTTCTTCAATGATTTACACGTGACCAAACAGTGTATCACTCAATTTGTAAAGTCACACANTTTCTGAAAACACATATATACAGGTATGCCAACACACAAACATTGAAAAAATATACAAATGCATAAAGACACCAGACACACAAACATACACAAATATACACAAACACAAAACCACACAGAAACACAAACATGTAATCCTCATTTCATTCACAAACCTACTGAATTAACTTCTGCCAGTTTTATGAATATTTGAGCTTCTATTTGATGAAAAATATGTGCAAACAAGGGCATTTGAAGCATATATTTCTTCATATATATTTCTTACATATATATTTCTTGCTCAGAAAAAAAATGTCTAGAATTCTCCTGGGTATATTGTGAGACCATCATCACTACATCCATCCAGTGTAGTTCGTGAGTGCTTTTAGCATTTTGGAAGATGCACAAATGGACTTTTCTCATACATTTGATTCTGTATCCCCTGCCCCCCAAGGCCATGGATCATCTCAGTCTTAATGTGATAGAGAGCTCTGGCTATTGCTCTTGTCTGGTTGGAATCATGGGGTCCCCTGCCTTTCGAGGACCTTGTTAGACAGAGTCATGTATTATGAAGGACTGTAACCACCACAGGATTCTAAGGAATCTCTGTTGGGAGAGAAGGTGGTGGGCATTGAGTCCCAGGGTGGTGAAGGTTTCAGATTCAGGCTTTCAGCCTCAGTCTCACAAGAAAATGCCCTAGGAGTCAGTTATGTCTGAATAGAAGGAATCATTTGAGATGGTCTGCTTACTGATTTACAGGAACTTATACTGTGGTTTTGTTACACAATAAGTGCTTCAGAAATACAAATCATGGAAGAATTTGTGACAGCATTATCTATATCCATAGATAAGGTAAACAGATCAAAGTGAACTATAGGCATTTATTCCTCCATAAAACCCAACAGCCCACCTTCCTGTTCTACATTAACGAATGCCCAAGAAGCCAATAGGTAGTGTGTGCTCTATTTAGACAACAGGAGTGAAAATCACTGCCACTAGATGGTGCTGTGAGTACACACACAGAGGGGAAAGTAGGCCAGCATCAGGAACCGGCTGCTGAGCAAGCATCANTGCAGCCTGCATCACTGAAGGGCTTTCAAGGGAGATAAGATGCTGGGCTTTTGGAGGTACCTCCAGGAGCCATGGGCCTCACTGGTGTGTGGCCAGACTGTGCCTATTTCCCATGCAGTGGCAACACGAGAGCTCTGGGTCAAGGTCAAAGATTGCTGAAAAGTCTTTTCCTCCCTTCCTGTAGAGAAAAATGAATAATCCGGCCTCAAGAATTTAACTAATTAAGGATGTGGCTAGGCCTTTTAGTAGTTGGAAAATGATGAGTATATGTTATGCATAGCTCTGTCTGCATTCCAGCCATGCCTCCTGAGCCTGAGAATACTTATGTCAGCCAAATGATCAGAGGAGGAGTAGCAGTGAGATTTTGAAATTTACCTGAAAATGACTTGGCATGTTCCTGATGCTGATCAAGAGATATGCTAGAGTCCACCATGCATCGTGATTCTCAAAAAATTTTGAATCTTGAGNTCTTTGTTTTTTCTGGTTTTCCTAGATGCAGTACAAACCAATCTTTTGTTGCATTTAAAAATTAAAGATGGGGCTAGAGAGATGGCTCAGTGTTTGGCAGAGAACCTGAGTTTAGTTTACAGTATCCACATCAGACAGCTAACAACCTGAGGATCGAGGGGAGTTTCAGACTTTAGTGGAGTCTTGGAGTATTTGAGGAACATTAATGCTTTGATGCTACGCTCTTTTAACATGAGGAGGGGTTTCTAAAGCATTTTAAACCTGTCTTCAGCCAATAAACCATGAATACATTCACAGACATCTAACAGGAGAATAATACATGGCTAATGTTTATTATTGAAGTCTGCTTTTGTTTTCCAGCTGTCTTCTCCCACAGTAGCCCACACAGTGTAAGGCCAATCAACGATCATGTGTTGTTTCCAGCATTCAAATGTANGAAGAACACAGGGGAAGAGGAGATGCCCTTTGGGGCTGGGAAAGGTCAGTAAAGGCTTCCTAGACTAGGCTGCCTGTTACCCAGCCCACGAGAAGACACGGCCTT
>LZPO01044594.1:120250-130480 GCA_001675575.1 Neotoma lepida | reverse complement strand
ATCTGGTGCCCATGTGTGATTTTTGTTCTCAGCTCTGGAGGGTTCTACCTTTGCTTGGCTGATAACCTCTCTCAGTTTCTTTTTTTCTCTTGGGTTCTTTCTGAATATATATGCCACACCAATTGGCAAGATCACAGGATTCCTTACAAAATCCTTGACCAGCCAACTAACTTGCAAAGTTTTCATCCAACTCTTATTCCTATCCAGGATTTGAAACTATTCTACATGAGTTGAAATCTCAGTCTGCCACTAATTAGCTTCCACATTTATCTTAATTTCTTCTCTATGGCTGTGATAAAATACTGTGACAAAAACTACGTCAGGGAGAAAGAGTTTATGTAGGTTGCAGGTCTAGGTTGCAGTCTCCTGTGGATGGGAAATCACAGCATCAGACTTGAAGCAGTGGGCACATTCTGTCCGTAGCCAGAATACAACATAAATGCATGCATGCATGCTAAAGCTCAACCTGCATTCCTCACCATTATATATAGTCCAGGATTCCCTGCTGAGGGAAGAGTGTCACTCACAGTGGGTCTTCCCACTTCGGTTAATGTAATCAAATAATGTCTCACAGCATCCTCAGTAGCTCATCACCAAAGTGATTTGAGATTTTACCACACTGACAATTAACACTGACCATTATGGCAACTCTTGAGGAAGTAAAAAGAATTTCTATTCCTGAGGTGATAAATACAAATGAAAGGAGTGTTTTACAGTTCATATTTCAGACAGAATGTGTACTTGGCCTTGTTGGCCACACTGGGTCCAGGGTCTTCAAAAGTGCTCATATGTTCTCTCTCTCTCTTTCTCCCTCCCTCCCTCCTGCCTCATGTCCCTATTATCTCTCTCCTCCCNCACCCCATAGTCCTCTGGCATTGTTCCTCTTCCTTCTTTTAAAGTGTGGTTTGTGTATGTGTGTCAATGTCATCCTCAAAGAACCAAATAATTCATTGGTGTCTCCATAAAGAAAGCAAAAAAGAGCTTTGTAAATAATCTCATAAGAGTTGCACGAATAGGACGCACCATTTCTCATGTGAATTAAGCTTTCGCCTTTATAAAATGTTATCAACCAATAATTGCAGTTGAACTGACTTAAGTCTATTTATTCATTGTTTCTTTTTCAGAAGCGTCATTTGTCATGTCAGAAAGCAAGTAGTGCCACGGGTGAAGGGAAAATGGATTAGATACTGTAGGCTAAATTTTGCCAACCAAAAATTCTTACATTGAAGCCTAAAACCCCCTGGTACTTCAGAATGGGACTATATTTGGAAACACAGTCTTTAAAGAGATAATGAAAGCTAAAATGGGGTCTTGACCAGTGAACCTTTATCCAATCTGGCTGCTATCCTTGTTTGAAAAGAAAAGGACATAGCCATACAGAGAGGAAAGAGCCTGTGAGGACACAAGAGAAGGCTGCTGCCTACAAGCCAAGGAGAAGGGCCTCAGAAGAAGCCAAATCTATGACACCTTCAACTTACACTCTCAATCTTCAGAATGCTGAGAGAGTATCTATGTTGTTATGGCAACCCCAGCTGACTAATGTGAACACCAGGGGAAAAGCTACTGTGCTGTGCCCTTGAGGGATGGGGTGGTAGTTGGGTTAAGCTGCCTTCACTCATANCATGGTTCTTTCCATTTCTTTACCCACTAGGCAGAAGGACAAGCTACCCAGTGTTATAGTTGCAGAATATATGAATCTTTTTTTGGAGGGAGGGCGGTTCTTGTTTTTTCTGTGCTGGGACGGAATCCCAAGCCTCCCACACTCCCAGCTCCATATTCCTTTTACTGGTAAAGAGCTGAGTCAAATGTCTGCTGTCATGGTCCCTATCACAGCCACAGTCCCTTTACAATGTCTGCTGTCATGGTCCCTATCACAGCCACAGTCCCTTTACAACACATATGTCTTTTGATGAAACCATGGCTGGATGGTCTCTTAGGAGGTAAGGCCTGGATTGAAGGAATGGGTTATAAGAGAATGCCCTTGAAGGATACGTCTTGTTCCTGGACCCTTCCTCTCTGAGTCACCTGTGTCCTGGCTTCCCTGAAGTGAGCAGCTGTCTCCTCAAGCCCTTCCACCTCAGGTCAAAAACAAAGGGAACAGCCAACCATGGGCCAAAAGCTCAGGAACAGTGAGCCATAAAGAAATCTTTCCTCTTTTAAAATGATTTACTCAGGTATTTTCTAACAGCGATGAAAAGTCACTAAAACAGCAAAGCAGTGAAATTAATTTTTAAAAAAGGATTTACTTACTCATATATTTTAATTTTTTGCAGTTATTTCATTTTTAATAACATCTTAGTTATGCATAATAACAAGGTTCAGTCTTGGATTTATACACATGCATACCACATTCACTGATTAAATGCAGTCTGTCTTTATACACCCCACACCCAAGCACGCCCCTCTCATCTTCCATTGATCACTGTAAAAGAAATTCACCTTCAAGAGCAGTGTCAGGTTTATAGAACTTAGAGAAATGTGTAGAGATTTCCCATGCTTCCTTGACCCATCCATGGGTAACCTTCCCTGCTCCGCTGCAACTTCCCTGTCTTAGCCCCAGGTCCATGGTTCAGGGCAGAGTTCACAGTCTAATTTTATGTGTTTGGACAAAATTGTAATACCACATATCCAATATGGTATCACATAGAAATTTCCTATGTACTCACCTATTTATTCATTTCTGCCTCCCCTTGGCTCCTGACAATTGCTTCTCTTTTTATTGTCTCCTTAAATTTGCTTTTCTTTTCTTTTAAAATATTTTCATTAATTCTTGAAGAATTCATACATTGTATTTCGACAATATTCACCTCCTTCCCCAACTCTTCCTAGATCTAATTCCCCTTCCATATTTACCCAACTTTGTGTCAAAAAAAAAACAAAAAAAACCAAACCTTCATCAAGCCCAATTTGTGCTACTATTCACTGTAACATGGTGGGCCTATCAGGGCTTATAACCTTAATGAAAACTAATTCTTCCAATGCAAGCAGCTATAAGTTACCAATAGCCCCTCAGCTAAGGATAGGACTTTATGCCTACCTCTCCATTCCATGGATTTTCTCTGGCTTGAGCTTGTGCAAGTCTCATGGATGCTGTCATAACTGAGTTGAGTTCATATATCCAACTGCCTTGTTGTGTCTAGGAAACATTTTCCTTGTACTCATCCACTGCCTCTGGCTCTTATGATCCATCCCCTCTTCTGTGATTATTTCCGAGCCTTGAGAAGGGTGTGTATGATCTAGATACCTCGTTTAGGGCTGAGCATTCTGCACTTTCTCATTCTCTGTACTTAACCCAGCTATGGGTCTCTGTACTCATTGTCAACTACTACATAGGAAACTTCTCTGATGAGGCTTGAGAGATGCATATTAGTGATTATTGATATCAATATTATTTATAGAGCAATAAGTAAGTCAGTAGGAGTCAGTTTAATAGTGTGTCCAGTCAGCAGAATAATAGTAGTAGGTTATATCCCAGGCCTATGACCTGTCTAGGCACAAGTTCTTGGTTCCAACAACAGTGGCAGGTATGGGCTCCTTGAATCCAATCAGAAAGTGGTTGGTTACTACCGTGACATTTGTGCTATCATTGCACCAGTGGTATGATGCAATGTGAGCTCACAGGGTTCACATTTGGGTAAGACCAGTGATTCCTTTTCTTTCTCACTAGCATGCATAGCACCTTCCAGCCCTGTGACAACCAGCCAAAAGGTTGAAGCTTCCAGATCAGTCCTGACTGATTTCTCTATGTTCTATTGCTGAAGATACCACACACTTGAGTCATAAAACATGGCGATTTGTCTTTTCTGAAAGTGCCAAGCAGTTGGAATCTATGCATATAGGCTCTTCAACAAACTTATTCTCCTTAGCAATGTGAACTTGAGTTTTTCTTGTATATTTTGTGGTATGAAAGTTCATTTCTTTATAGCACTGAATAATATTCCACCATGATGTCTGGGTACAATTTAACCATTCACATATGGAAGGATATCTTTGTTGCTTCTAATTAGCAATTAGTTTATGATGATTAGGAGTACATCTCTAAATGTTCCTGGGGATATTTGTGTAGACATGAATTTTCAGGGCTTTCAGATAAAGACCAAGTAGTTTGTTTAGTTCTGTAAATGCTGCCAAGCTGTCTTTGAAACAGTTGGAGCATTTTGTGTACACAGCATTGATGAATGAGAGCTCCTGCTTCCCCAGATCCTGCCCAGCATTTGGTACCATAGATACTGTGGATTCTGGTCATCTTAGTAACTATGATGTTATCTCATTGTTTTACTTTGCTTTTCCACAATGAGATGTCATTGGGAGCATCTTATGCTTGTTTGGCACCATNGTATCTTTTGGTGAGGTATGTTGAAAGCTGTTTTAATTCATTTTAATATTGATTTTATTCAATGTTGAGCCATGGTTTCTTTATGCATCTTGGATGACAGTTTTCTTGCTTTCCTCCTTTCCTTGTGTCTAGTCTTTGACATGCATAATGTCCCCTAAGTTCCAGAATATTGGGGCACTCTATGGTCCTTGCCTCTTACAGATCTTTCCACTCTTCTACTTTCCAAGTTTTCTGTTTGTCTGCTGACTGCCCACTCACCCCTAGCTCCTGTGCCTGAGGCAAACATTTGCAAATGAATAAGCACTGCCCAGGAAAGTGCCTCAGCTCAGGATATCCCTAGGGCAGATAAAACAAAGGCTGCTCTTAACTAATCACCCAGGAAGCTTTTAACAGAGCAAAGCATGGCGCCAACATTCTTTGAGAATACAGGACACATTGTTTGTGTTACCAGTCATCTGCACCAGGAATGCGACCCCTACTATAGCAGAGTTGGAGAACAGGGTGGGTCAGGAAGTGTTTAAAAGCCAGAGACCTTGCTTACTGAGGTTCGAGTACTTTTTAGTTCATTAAGCAATCTCACCATGGGTTGTAGGGTTCTTAATAGATTATAGCATTTTTTTTTTTAGAAAGTCATACTGGTAATTTTTGTTAAGCCGTTGTCTTTATGAATGGACAGACTGTTGGAACCCTGAATGTACAGGCTTTCTTGGTGCCGTCGTCTTCCCTAAAGTTTTTTCAATTTTTAGTTTATGTGTATGTGTGCCTGCTGGAGTGTACATAAGTGCATGGTGCACATGTATGCAGGAGATCAGCAGAAGGTGTCAGATGCCCTGGAACTGGATTTCCAGGTGGTCTCTACGTGGCTTGGGAACTAAACCCAGGTCTTCTGTAANNACAGTAAATGCTCTTAACTACTGAGCCATGTCTCCAGCTCCTTCCCTAGGGTTTTAAGAACATCTATTATGCGTCACACGTAGTACTCCCCATTTTATATTGGGGCCTTTTGAACAATTCTGTACAACAGGCTTTGTAATCTTCACAGGGATTTGGGTCCTCCTCTGGGTTGTGCTTTTGGTTGTCTTAGAGAAACACACTTTCCTAAGCTGAACTTTAAGTTGCCTAACAGAAAGGAGCTCATTTGCACATTTGTGCTCTGTCTATTCTGCAACAATTATTTANTGTGTAGGCTTCTGTTTATTTCTCCACATTTTATCTATTAAGGTGTATCTATTGCTGGGTGTATAATACACATAAAATTAAATATTTCTACTTCTTCATTCATTATTAAAATGCCTTCTGGAGAATATTTTTAACAAAAGGAAGTCATTAATTGAAATAGACCCACAGTGATCTTTTCTCCCTTGGTTAAGCACCACACCAGCTTTTTGACAGGATNGCATGTATGCTGGTTTTCCAACAAAAACAAGAATTGCTGACATCTCCCCAACAGCTGAAGAGAAACAAAAATACAAATAAGTTGTGCACAGCTCCATGGGCATTTTCAGCTCAGTGTAATTCTGGTGGTTGGACTCACGTACAAAGTGAGCCAGTTATCCTTAGAACAACGCATGAACTCTGTAACTCAAGCTTGAAGTAGGTTGTAGGATTTGTGTCACTCATTTCTAAAAGGGACATAAAGTTATGCTCTATCAGTAGTAAATGTTTGGGAGGAGAAGAGAAATTTTGAGACAGGATCTTGCTGTTTAAGCCCAGCCTCCCAATCCTCCTGCCTCAGTCTCTGGAGTGTTGGGAATACTCACTTGTACCACCATGTCTGGATATAGTACTTTTAAAGGGTGGAATTCTGCAATTGTACAAGTGAAAACATGAATTATTTAAGTAAGAATTTAAAACTGGGAGAATTTTAAATTCCCAGTAACAATTGAAGATTTTTTTTTGAAATTTGTTTTTCACTGAATTCAGATTTTAGTGTGGGTAAAGTAGGTCAGTGTGCTTGTTACTCTTCTAGCTCTGATCCCTTGCCCTTCTGCAGGTGTGGATGAGACATGGTGTGGATGAGACATCTGATTAACGAGGACATGACATTGGCTGGCCTCTGGAAGGACCTCAATCTGCAGTTTTGGGCTAGATCAAACACAGCTACAGTGTCTCTACCATAATCATTAAATTCATGTGACATGTGGGGAGCTGAGCCAGCTGGCAATGACTTTCAGGCTTCAGTATACACTCCTGACTTACCAGTTTTTATATGCAATACAGTTCAGTTTTGCATTGCTATTGAGCTTTTGAATATATCTACCTCCAACACACTAATATAAACTACAGTTACATTTCTAGGAATATTTGCAGAANCAATATCCACAGCACACTGCATTGGTGATTTGTTCAGGAGAAACCTATGTATTTGTACATTCTGCTTTTTGAGGAGTTCTTTTGGGTTTTTCTTCCTCCTGAGTGCAGCAGTACAGGGATGCTGAGCTTCTCCTGATTTTGCATTAGGCCAGGCTCATGAAAGAGGGGTGTTTCTGAATTACACACACACACACACACACACACACACACACACACACACACACACACACACACACACACGAAGAGAGAGAGTCACAATGCCAACATCTCTGTGTTACTGGAACCCCTGCCCTGTCTGCTTCTGAAACTGAATATACTCCAGCATTACGAGAGCATGATATCTGATGTATAAAAAACAGCAGGAAAAGTTTAGAATTTTGGGCAAAGCTGAGGAGAAAAATTTTGCATTTCTCTCCATCCTGTCCATAACAATGANGCAGTGTATGGGAAAGATGTAATAAAAGCCAGAATATACACGTGTGGAGACTGAGCTGCTGCCCCAGGTATCAGAACCTGAAGGTAATCTTTGTCCTGGTGTTAGGACTCCATGAGGGCCATGTTCACGCACACCAGCATTTCCAGCTGAGATCAGATGTATCTTGAATGTTCAAGCCTTGTGTGTATGTAATGCATCATATCTTCTGCATCTCCAAATCCTGCTAGTGTTCAGAATGGTAGCATTCTGGTGACTAAAAGGTTGTCTGTATATTTGGTTGATCTTTATAAGGACTACTATGGCTAGAAAATTATCACCAAATTAACTTATTTCTTTTCCATGGCAGCCATCATTAGATATTCAGTGAAGATTTAAAATGTCACCAAATATCACCTGTATATTCTTTGAGAGTCACAGTAGCATTTATATGGGTGGATCATCTACACCCTTCACAGTTCCTGCTGGTATACATGTCAGTATCTGACCACACACCTTGTTCAAGGTGTCTGCTTATTACCAAGGTCTGAGATTTCATTGTACTGAGGACTCTGGGCTAGAACACTTGCTTCACATGAGTGCTAGGTTTGAGCTTCCAGCTTAAGAAAACACCACCATGCAGNGGCTGCTGCCTAACAGTTCAACTAGCCGTTCCTCTACTAACATCACTGAAGTTTTATTTTGTGGCAACTACTTTGGTATCCCTCTATTCTGCTTTAACAAGTTACCTCAAACTTGGTGACATTTTTGCATGAGCTTATGATCTTGCAGTACTGGAGGCCAGAGTCAGAAGTGGGGCTTCCAGTGCCAATGTCGGGCTACTTGGCAAATTTGCTTTCTGTTTGCAGTTTCCCTACATTTTTTTTTTTCAGTTTAGGCTTCATGCATCCCTTGGCATATGGGTCTAGTGCATTCNAACTTCTGCTTATATTATTGTGCCTTACTTTCTGACACTAATACTTTGGCCCCTTCCTATGAGAAAGCTTGTGATTGATGGTGCTGAACCCACCCAGATAATCCAATTCCTATGTCAAAGGCCCAAATCCATCATACTTTAAACACTCCTTTTGCTCTGTGTGGAAACATGGGTAGGAGGATTAGGACTGAAGCCATGAATTTGTATACCCCATCTTGTGTCCCCATTTGTTCTAAGTCATTGGTCTCTGATCATATGGAGGCTCTTGCCAAAGGATGTCCAATCACAACTTTGGTTTTTAGCTTTTACATTCCTGGTAANGAATATACTAGTTATAGCAGAGACGAGCTAAAAGTGTCAATGTCATCAAATGTAGCTTCATTGTTAGCAATTTTCCCTCTATCTCTTTTCTCCTGGTGATTTACCGTGAGAAGTAGGAAGAAATGAGGCAACTTCTTCCAGATGAGTACCCAATTTCATTATAGTGTTCATATTCTGTGATTGTTGGACAAATNGCCACAAACTTAGATAGTTTGTACTGTGCATTCTTTTAAAGTACAAGTACAAGTGCATTCTCTTAAAGTTTTAAAAACCATGAATCAAAAATTGGCTTCACTGGCACAAAGTGAACATGTTGGCAGGACCATACTCCCTCTGGAGGCTCAGGGAAGCACTACTATCATTTTTCAGAGCTGTGTCTTTTGCATTTCTTTCCTAGGGCCCCTGNCTGAGTCTTCAAGCTAACAGCATAGCAACTCACATCCTTCTATTTTCACGTCTACTCTTCTGTATGGTCTCATCTCTCACCTCTCTCTCCCAAGACTCCTGTGATGACTTGGGGTCCACCTTGATGGCCTCTCCATCTCAAGACAGCCTATTCACATCCACAAAGGCCCTTTCTTACTCTTGGGAGGATTTACATGCAGAAGGATTAAGGCCTTACATTGAGAGGTATTATTTAGCTTACTACATCCTATACAAATTCTGCTTCACTATTACTGTAGATACTGTTCTCCTGTGTGCTCTGCCACCATACACCAAGATCTGCTTTCTCAGTTTCCAGTAGCTCTATATTTGCTTCAGAATCTGCCAAGTGACACTTAGCTATCCTGTTTCTACCAACAGTGGCCATTGACAGTTCTCCACCTGCTTCTCACCATTTGTCTTACTTACTTTTCAATTACATGGCTAATGCAACATATAAAAGTTTATTTGCAGCTTACAGCTTCAAAAAATAAGTCCATGACCATCATGACAGCAGGCAGGCAGGCAGGCATGGTTCTGGATCAGTAGCTGAGAGTTTACATCTGATTCACTAACAGGAGACAAAGACAGCTAACTGGGAATGGCATGGGCTTTTGAAGCCCACCCCTAGTGACACACCTCCTCCAGGAAGACCATCCCCTCTCATCCTTCTCAAACAGTTCCACCAACTGGGGACCAAATGTTCAAACATGAACCTATGGGGGCCATTCTCATTCCACCATTGCACCGCTGCAGAGTCATTGGTTATTCACANTCTATCCATCCCAGGATAGACTAGTCTTTTCCTGTCAGCCCATTACTAAAGCCATTTCCATATTTCCAGGACATGGTTACAGTAACACGTCTTTTCTGTGTACCAAGTTTGTATCTGCAGCAAATCATCACAAATGAATTTGCTTAAAACACAACAAATGCTGTTGACTTATAGTTCAGGAGGTCAGGAGCCAAAGTCTCCTGGGGNTAAAGTCAAAGTGTTGGCCAGTTCCATTGATTCTGGGAGCTCCAGAGGAGAATCTTATCTCATCCCGTTCCTGGAAGACTCCTGCATTACTGAGCTCTCAGCCTCTTTCTCATATCAGCTTCTGTCTTGGCATCTCCCCTGAGACGCCCACTCTTTCATTCCTCCTGAAAGGACCCACGGGATGAGACGGGTCCACTTGGACAATGCAGGGTGATGTCCCCACTCTGAGAACCTTAAGTTAATTACATCTACAACAAACCTTCTGTCATATGAGGGGGTAGTCCTAGGTTTGGGAGAGCTATGCATTTTCTTGATGTTTACAATGCTGTCTGCCTCTTCTCTGCACATCTTCTGCTGCAGCATTTCCATGGAAACAAGAAAGTCTTCAATCTTTAGTCACCTTNTTGTCATTGAAGTTCCTATATTGTTTAACCCTTTGTTTTATACCTATGGTTTTCAGAGTATAAAATCAACGGTTATCTTTCTTTTCCAAGTGGAAAGACTGA
>LZPO01044594.1:109391-119577 GCA_001675575.1 Neotoma lepida | reverse complement strand
CAGAGACCATTACTGGTGAAGTAGCTGTCCTGAGGCTTCAGACTGATTATAAGGCACTTTATATAAATAAGGTATGAGTAATTACTAAGATGCTAGCTGTATTATACAAACTGTTGTCTATAGGTTTACTGGAATCATTTTTACAGCGTCTTTAAAACATACCTAACTACATCCTGTCTACTGGTCTCTGCACACATTTTTCATATCCCTCTGTCCCCTGCAGTATATATGTGACATTTCCACTCTCACAATATGCTAAAGGAAGATTCCTGTTGAGCATCTCTTGCCAGAATACTACTTTAAACTGTGCTAGTACAGTGATTTTCTGCAGGTGGACAGCTCTTGGGGGCAAGCATCTGCAGTGAACCCCACAAAGGCAGCCAGAGCACTCTGGTCCTCCTTTATGCCCCGATCTTGTCTAGCAGCAAGGAAGAAATATACCACGGATGGACAGATTGCCCAAGGTGGGAATCTTCTTTCTATAGGATCTATTTTGACAATTGGAGACAAACTACAGAGATTCTAAGTTCTAGGCCCACCATGGCCATATGAACAAAGCAAAACCTGCACAGAGGAATGGGGAATGGGACTGCAGTAGTCACCATGTCTGCAACTAAGCTGAGGACTCAGCTTCCAGGCAGCCTGCACACCAGTGGGAAGCTGAGTGTTTGCTGAAGTAAGAACCAGTTAAGAGAGCTGGTTGACAGACTACAACCCACAGCTCCAGAGAAGCTAGATAACAAGGAGAACCCTAAGAGGGACACATGGATTGCCCTGGGAAGGGGAAATAGATGAGATCTCCATGAGCAAANTGGGCGTGAGGGGTGGGCAATGGAAGATAGGGGATGGGGGATGAGAACATAAGAGAACGGGATGGTGGAGCTGGAACAGGGAGAGAGTGGGAGAGCAAGGAAAAAGGTACCATTATAGAGGGAGACATCAAGGGAACAGGGAGAAACAAGGTGCTAGGGAAGTTCCCAGGAATCCACAAGGATGACCCTACCTTAGATTACTAGCAATAGTGGAGAGGGAGCCTGAACTGACCTACTCTGGTAATCACATTGGTGAATACCCTAACTGTTATCATAGAGCCTCCATCCAGTAACTGATGGAAGCAGATGCAGAGATCCACAGCCAAGCACCAGGCTTAGCTCCAGGAGCCCAGACGAAGAGAGAGAAGAAGGATTTTATGAGCAAGGGGCATCAAGATCACGATGGGGAAATCTTCAGAAACAACAGTACCAAGCTAGTGGGAAGTCATGAACCTGTCTCTTATACACATCTAGATGTGTATAAGAGACAGCTCCAGATGTGCTCTTGTACAAAGGAGAAAGAGGGCCCATGAAGTTGTCATTAATGTCATGCATGTCATTAAAGGGTGACATAGAGCTGGGCTGGCTCACCTGAATCACCCTCTCCCCTCACACTGCTCCCAGTGATGGGACCCCAGTGTTCCTGGCAGAGTGGAAGCCCAAAACTCCCACAGTCCTCTCCTTTTCTGTGATCACTGTTACATGTTGCTTGGTGCTGTTACTGTGCCATGTGGCTTCTAGTTCCATTATTGAGTCTCTCTTTTCATTGTTGCTTTCTCTGATACATTTCCTAAGTTTACTAACAATCACAGACAGTAGCTTTATGATCATTTGATACTATTCTCAAAGGCTGTGCTTTCTAAGTCCTTATTTTCCTAATTCTGGTAAGTTAATCTCTGTGTACATTGCCATTCCACCATCTTTGACAATATCCTTCTTTCATAGTTTGTAGCTGAAAACTTTCACTTCAGTTAGCATTCTTATAAAATAATTTAAAAANTTTTAAGGACAGTCTGTTGGTCATTAGCTATGCTGACAGACGTGCACACCATACACACTAAGGTTTTAAGATTAGTCTCTCAAAGTCATGACTGTGAGAGGGATTAGTGATGTGGGAGATAGTTCTGCTCAAGTGTAGAAAGATGCATTTTTGTAGGCCTGTCTCTTATACACATCTAGATGTGTATAAGAGACAGCTCAAAGGCTGTGCTTTCTAAGTCCTTATTTTCCTAATTCTGGTAAGTTAATCTCTGTGTACATTGCCATTCCACCATCTTTGACAATATCCTTCTTTCATAGTTTGTAGCTGAAAACTTTCACTTCAGTTAGCATTCTTATAAAATAATTTAAAAANTTTTAAGGACAGTCTGTTGGTCATTAGCTATGCTGACAGACGTGCACACCATACACACTAAGGTTTTAAGATTAGTCTCTCAAAGTCATGACTGTGAGAGGGATTAGTGATGTGGGAGATAGTTCTGCTCAAGTGTAGAAAGATGCATTTTTGTACCAAGATCAGAAAGCAGTGTGTACANACATGGAAAAACTCCAGATGAAATGTACCAGATGAAATGTTAAGGGAATGAGACCTAGCTGAACTTTTGTGATTTTATGCATATCCTCTGCTCTATGAGTGTGTGCAGAATGTCATCTTCAAAGCCATCTCTATATCTGAACCTGAGAAAGAGAACTGGTAGTATATCTGGTCACCCTGTACTCATGGCCATTGGTGACTCACTCTCTCCCTGGAGTTGTCCTGTAAAACAGTGTCAAAGAATTTTCTCTTCTGACAGGCGAGCACTTTCACCCTGCCTGTTCAGTGAATGACTAGATTGGCTATTCAGGCTTCAGTGACCACCTGTGCTTGATGTTACCAATTTAAAACACCAGGCTAATCTGTTTTAACAAAAGGAAGTGATAAAGGCAAAAATGAATGTTTTTGCATTTCATTTACATCCCATGAGCATGAACAACATCTCTACTTAATATAACAAGCAATGGACAACAATGAGCTATTTATTTTCTGCTCTAACAATAGAATTATAACATGNATAGAAAGTCAAATGTTTCATATTTTATGTAATTAATTTAATTTTAAATAATGGGAAAGAGCATAAGAAACAGAAAATAACTTATTAGTGCAATTTAGAATAAATACATGTGTATTGTTGTTTTCATTGTATAACAAAATGCCCAATGCTAGGTAATATACAAAGAAAAGAGATTTATTTAGCTCTTGCTGTGGAAGCTGAGGAATCCTAGGTCATTTGTGTGAGCTCTCTAGTGAGGTCTCTGTGGTGATGATATAGCAGCAGCAAAAACATGTGTGGGAGAAAATGGTGGGATGGGAAACCAAAGGAATTCAGAGGCTACCTTGGCACTCTGTAGCAACCTACTCTTGAGGGAACTACTGAAGCTGTTCAAGAATTAAATTAACCTTTCTTAAAGTGGTTCCCTGCATGACCTAATCATTATCCACTCGGTCTCACTTCTTAAAGGCTCTATCAACTCTCTACCACCACAGTAACGATTTCTACCATATAAACCTCTGGGGAGCCCACTCCACCATGTTTGGGCTCCAACATCTACACATTTTGGAGTACTGTAAGTATACCATCTTACAGAACAGAGTCTGCAGTCATAGGTTAGGTTCTAGATGCCATAGGAGCCTCTCTGTAGGCACAGGCTTGAGCTCAACTCATGGCTNTGCCACTGAGTAGCTCTACATTCTGGCCCTTGCTCCATCTGTGATAAACTATGGTAGTTGTGGTGACCTCCATATGCTACCATGGTGATGAAAGTTAATGTGGCCAGAGCACTGACGTTCTTATGTGGAAGGCTAGATTTGAATTAAAAGGATAATAATCAGGTTGCATCAGAAAATTACTGTTGAAATATAAGTTCCTTTGTGACCCATTAAGCAATGAAAAATCAGGTTCTGGTAAAGATGTGATTGTACATTTGCTTTACACTTATATTTTTTGNATGTGAAAACTATTTAAGAAAATAAATATAGTTTCAGCCTTGTCAAAGAACGCGTGCTAGAAGATGATGAGCAAGGGGTAGGAAGTAGTAAATCATCATTGGAAAAACACTGTAGATGGCTTTCTGAGCAGTGATGTGTGTGTAGGCACAGGCANGCACATCAGGCCACTGGGTTCCTGAGTGCTTTGGATTCACCCCTTCACTCCCAAGGACACTCACTTACAGGACAAACATGTAATTGAGTGGGAACAGTTAGACAATTTCCTGAAAATATGAATCAAACTTTTAATACAAATGGATTTATGAGAGGAAGAGCAGGCCATTTAACCATCTCTTTTATTTTCCAGCCTGACTATCTCTGCTGAGTGTCCAATGCAGCTTGAGGACTTCCCGATGGATGCCCATGCTTGTCCCCTGAAATTTGGCAGTTGTAAGTCATTATCACCTGTAAGAGCTATGGGTGTGCTTTTGGGTCAACTCCCCATTCATTCAGAACTGGGCTCAGTCTGTGACTGCATGTGGTGGGGTATGGTTTATCTGGAGGTTCTCAGTGTCTGTTATTCTCCACATATGGTCTCTATGAGAACTGGCACTGTGAGCATCCATCATAGATCAGGGTAAGCCGGTAATGTGTGCAGACACAAAAGAGTCTCGAATGTGTACCTCTGAAGTGGAGGTGTTTCCTCACATCATTGTTAGCAGCCTCTCTTCCCAGCTTTCCTTTGCAGTGGCCCCTCTTCCCTATGGTTTGCATGCNTCAGGTTACAACCTCACAGTTTCAAGTNCCTAGTCAGTGATTTTTTAAATTGCATTTCTGTGCTGACTCTCTTGTAGACTGTTTGGTAAGTGCAGCGATCTTCTCTTTCATGTGCATGGTCTCTACTCATTCAGAATACTCAAATTATAAGTCAGTGTTACTTGATTAACTAGTCAAATCAAAATGCTTTAGGTATGCACTTTTCAAATCTGGTGGCTATTCCGGGGTTCCAGCCGCTCTGACAGAAGATGTAATGGTCCCCCATTCCCAGTGTGTGAGGGATGGAACTGAGCTGACCTGAACTTCCTGTCTTCTCTCCCCTCTGTGCTCATATGACCTGACCNTCTTCTCATTTCATCTCTTTCTGCACCCTAGTGCCCTGANGATGCTAGGAAGGTACTTNCCCATGGGCTGTATATCTAGCTTTCTTCTTATTTTTCATTTTGACACACGGTCTCACTAAGTAGCCCAGGCTACCCTATATGAACTACAGGCTACCCTTGACCCTGTATCCCTCCCGCTTTAGTCTTCAAAGGCCCTGGCATTACAGGCCTGTGCACCAGAAGGTTTGAGGTTGCAATTCCAAAAATGGACTGTCCTTTTGGAGATGAAGCTTGAAAAGTCGGAGGCACTGAATCTTGGATACTCTACCTCTTGGCCAAGTACCTGTGCCATCATTCAGGCTGCTGAAGCTTCCAGAATCAATGCAGTCATCATCCACCATGAGATGAAAGATTTGGACATGGGTGTATTCGGGTCACTTTTGTTCTTGCTGCTTTCAAACATCTCTGTCTTTTGATGGATTACTTACAATGTGTTTCGGTGTGAATTTGTCTTTTGAGAGGCAGGGCATCTTCTTGCCTTCCTGAGTCTGTTATTACATCTCTTTCTCCTCATTTAGACATGTCAGAGGCCCTTCTGTCCCCTGAAGCTTCATCACATTGGTCCACTTGATGGTATCTTCTGAGTCTCCTCAATGCCTTTCTCTCTCTTTNTTTTGTGGTTTTGCTCCTTTGCNGGAACAATTTCCAATGACATATCTCCAACTTCACTAATTGTTTCTTGTACTTTATCTAGTCTGCTGTTGGTTNATTTTATTTACTTTTTCAGTCCAGGTGTAGTCCTCATCTCTGTTATTTCTGTGTAGTACTCTTGGATTTTCTGTCTCTGTTGAAATTTTACTTTGTACATGTGCTACTTCTCTGACCTCGGTGAACATCTTAATACAGGACTTATTTTGAAGACATTGGCAGGTAAGTCACACAACTTCATTTCATTTGAGTCTATTTTTAATCTTGTTCCATTCTTTGAATATATTTCCTAAATTTCATTAATTTTTATTATTTCTTTATTTAACTATATTGGAGAATACCTTACACAAACCACCAGTTTTTCATTATTACTTAGTTCTGTCATTATAACAAAATATTTGACATAACCAACTTATAAACACACAAAAAAGTGTATTTTGGATCACATTTTTCAAGGTTATAGTGTGACCATTTGTTTTCTCTGGGTCTGTAGCAAGATGGCATGTTCTATTGTAATACATGTCAGAAAAAAACCACTCACATCACAAGACAGAGCGAATGGAAAAGGAAGTAGGTGGATTCCACAATTTCTTTCAAGGGCCTACCTTCCATGACATAAGTACTTCCTGTCTCTTATACACATCTAGATGTGTATAAGAGACAGCTTAAGCACCTTCCCAATAAGCATGCCAGAGACCAAGCCTTTAACACATGGGCCTTTGGATGATGTTGAAGATCTTACTGTGACTATCCACCAGTCTTCCTGACCTTGTCATGTTCACCAGTCCTTCTAGCCAGACTCTCTGAGTCTCATCAGGCTTGGTGCTGGCCACCTGCTTTGCTTTAAGTAACTCCAATGTGTCTTGTGTATGCTTGGTCCTCTTATGACTCAAGACAAGGAAGATCAAGTCTGCACCTCAGGCAGACCTCCAAAAAAAAGTTGGATCACTGGCATCTCCACCCAGCGCTTTCATTCTCCAGGAGAAGCCAATTTTTGATATTTAGACTCTTCTTCCCGTGTTCAGTCTCTGATGAGTGGGGGATGGATCATGCTGGCCAGCTGTGAGCTTCATCAAGCCTGACTCTTTACTTCCCACTGATGCTTAATTAGTCCTCTGTGTAGCCCCTAGAGGGGTCAGCATGGTGAGTCTGTGGCCTACGTCACCCAGTTTCCAGATTCTCCTTCGTGTGTACATATTTGTTGTTGTTTTTATCTTCTTGAACTGAGTTGAGTTTTCGGGAGCAGCTACAGCTGCTATGGCTATGGCTGCCACCAGCCTAAGCTGCATTGCAGTACTTGTGCTCACCGGCCCAGCGACTCCNTCTTTGTTCTTAGCTACCTGTAGGTTTCCTAATTCCTCTAATTCACAGCACTTAATGTAAGATGAAACAGAAACCTGTCCCTGGGGAAGAACATAGAAAGATCTGCATGCATGCTCTTATCAGTTATGTTGCAGAGACTGTGAAATCTAGACTGAATACATATATTATACTACAATGTGAATATGATATTTATAATAGTTATATATGTAAATATGATATTTTACCTTTATATTAAAAGAGAATATGTTCTATATTTAAATTATTATACACACATTTGTATGTAGTTACTTGGCAGGGTTCAGGCTTCAATCTCAGCCTTTCCTNGCTTCAGAGTCTTGGTGAGGTAGAGGTCTGGGGGTGTCTGTGTGCATCTATGTACATCACATTTCCAGCTCTTGTCTAGGACTCTTCCAGCTGGGTTGCTCTGATGGCACAGACTCTTCAGCAGGACAGAGGAATTCTGCCTGGTCTTAGCTGCCTTGCAACATTGACTTATAGCCTCCTTCCAGTGTCAGCTCTCCTCAGTATTTCCAGGGCAAGGTCCCCTTCCAGTGCCCTAAGAGCGATTTCTTACGGGGGTTCAGACAATAATAGCAGTTGCCTGTTCTCTGCACTCTGCTCTCTGCCATTCCTGGAAGTGAGCCTTTCTGACCCAAAGNGTTTCATTATGGATTACCCTATGCTTCCAAAAGGAGGCCTGGTTAAGGGAGATAAGTATGTGTGATAAATGAAACATTGGGTGGATGGAAATCATTCATCTTTTCAGTAAGCTTTTACCGTCAAGTGCTACATTGCAATTATGGTGTCCATTTCTTTGGAGGAATGATATAAAGGACTATCACCAGTATTTCTCAGAATCACTTGCCAGTGGCAGTGAACACCAATGTTTATGATGAGGTGCCATTGAGTCTGAAGTTCCCCAGGTAGGTCATCTGAGACTACGGAGTCCCATGCCTGAAGAAACAGTAATTGCTCATATCTCTAGACGAACATTAACTGTAGTTTAANTTTATACTNTTCTTTATATATGAAGATTATGCTTGATTTGATCAAAAACAAAACTCAAAGACTATTTTTGCCACAATGAGAGACTGCTGTGGTCACTGGCTAGATGAATTCAGGCCACTGTGATCCAGATTTAATGTCAATGACGTGTGCAGGGCAGAATACTCAAAAGCAATTTTGGGTAAAGAAAAGTATTTGACAGCCTAATTTTTTTCATCACTAAAATTATTTCATACTTGTCAGGCAACCAACAGCCTGTCTCTTATACACATCTAGATGTGTATAAGAGACAGCTCCGCATCAGGAGAGGAAATAAAATGAAAATTGCACATAAAGCAATGCGAGCAGGGACAATTCCTGACCTCAGTAGAATTTGGAGATTGTCACGTCAGTTGTCTTTTAATGTCCTTGATATTGTGAAGATGGATTTGATTTGCTTCTAGTGTTGATTATTTACTTACATTATTTGTTATTATGCATTATGCAAACCATCACATATTGTGTTTATATACAATTGACTGAGAGCTAGAAAATTCCAGAAAACTTACCTTTCCTCAGCTCATAAACTTCGNGTTCAGAACACACTAATTTTAAGAGAAGAAATGCTATTCAATTAAATGTGTTTTTATTTGTCTTTTATCTTTTAGATTTGCTAAAAAAGAAGAGATGCTTAGCCAACTTGTTCACTTACACTACTTATGCATGTGAACACNCAGAAGCTAAATGTGCAAGCATAATGAGTTTAAATTACCCAATTCAACAGTTCTTTGCTATTAGGAGACAAAAGAATGCAAATGTGTGTCTCTCTTCTGCGGAGCCACATGCTCAGGTTTCTCTGGTTTGTGTAGTGCAGAAGTGAGCCAGCCGCCAATCAGTGTTGCCTCTCCTGTCAGTGTGGAGATTAGTCCTAGTTTATAGAGAAGGCTTCCTAGACTGTAAGGAAGTTACTTAGGGATAATGGCATGGCTCCCATCTGCCATGTTCCAATCCAAACTATTTGAAAAAAAGAAAGAAAGGTCCTCATTCTTCTGTTTATTGTCTTCTTAAACTGGTGCATTAAGTATTAGCTTAAATTACGAGATAAGAACTGGAGAGTTGCAAACTTACAACTAGAAGCTCCTTTTGTGAGGGAATGGGCCGCACATCTCATGCTATGAGTGTAGTGATATATTGCGTCCCCCAAAATATTGTGCACCCCAATAAACTTATCTGGGGGTCAGAGAACAGAACAGCCACTGTATTAAACATAGAGGTTAGACAGTGGTAGCACTTGCCTTTAATCCTAGCATTCAGGAGGCAGAGATCTGTCTGGATTTCTGTGAGCTCAAGGCCACACTTGGAACAGAGCCAGGCATGGTACACACCTTTAATCCCAGGACTTGAGATCCATATCTTGCTTGGGAAAGACACATGCCTTTAATCCCAGGAAGTAATGGCAGGAAGCAGAAAGGTATATAAGGCGTGAGAACCAAAAACTAGAGGCTTTAAACTTAGAGGCTTTTGAGCAGCAGTTCAGCTGAGATCCATTTGCATGAGGACTCAGAGGCTTCCAGTTTGAGGAAATAAGATCAGCTGAGGAGCTGGCAAGGTGAGGTTGGCTGTGGCTTGTTCTGTCTCTCTGACTTTTAAGAATTTACACCAATACCTGGCNCTGGTGTTTTAATTAGTAAGACCTTTAAGATTCATCTTACATATGAGCTTTTAGTTCATCCCAAGTATGGTTTCCTGACCCCGCTCTTGTAACCAAGATACATGGGACATAGTGGCTCCACAATTTCAGAAAGCCTGGCAGATATGAATATCAAAATTCATGAGGTCTATAAAGACACTGAAGTCTTAACATGTGCNTGTCAAGTTCAGATTTGTTAAGTAACTATGCTGACACACTAGTTAATTTTGACTTTCATTGTGGTCTGGATGATTNTGTCTCCTCCCATGCATGTTTGGAAACTTAATTCCTAATGTATCAGGGATAGTGTTAGGGGGGCCTTTGGGAGGTGATTATATCATGAGGATGGANTCTTGAGGAGGAGGATTAGTGTCCTTAATAAAGAGCTCCAGGGAGCACTCTCTTCCTTTCTGCCCTAGGAAGACATAGCAAGAAAATAAGGNAAACAATTTCTAAGAGACTAAAACACTGCTTAAAATGTGCTTTGTATGTGGCCTGAATCTGTTTGGGTTGTTAGATTGTCCTTAGTCACACTTTTTACTAACAACATTTATATTTAATGTTTATGAAAATATTAATACATTCATTCCTCACAACTCTGGAG